>LT658568.1:0-21669 GCA_900128575.1 Stramenopiles sp. TOSAG41-1
TGGACCCGTGGACCAATTTCTTGATACAGTTTCGCATATTGATAATGCTTACGTACACTTTTAACGATTAATGTGGAACCCAATGGGGGGGGGGGGGGGGAGTCGACGAAGAGTTTACGTACTCCACCAGTTGTCCGTTGATAAGTAGTTTGCAATTGTACGGCATCCTTTTACTTTGTTCCAATAAACGTCTTGCGCGTGTGTCGAGTTTGTATCGTCAACTCCGGGCACCAGCTAGTCCAACCCGAGTGCTGCCGACCATCTTCATCTTCAATCATCCTCCCATCCACCAAGAAGAAGAAGAAGAAGAAACAAAAAAAACATGTGTTTGTTGTTGTCTTACTATCATCACTATTATTAGGCTAATAATATCATACCATACACTATAATATAATAGAGGAGAGGAGAGGACTATTTATATTTAGTTGTGTGACATACAACAGCACACCATTTCACGCTAATTAATATAAAAGATCCAATCTAAATCTCATCAGCAGAAGAAGTATATATAGTGCTACAACATACTACTAGAATAATTAGTCACTATGTGAGTGGCGCATTTTTTAGTAGTCCTTATCAAAATTACACTTCTTCGCTAATACTACAACCCACTCTTCAGCTTCTTTACGTATAGACTCTTGATGTCGACGAACTCCTTCAAACCAATTGCACCGCCCCCTTCGCGCCCTATTCCACTCGATTTAACACCACCAAACGGGGCATTTTCGTTGCCAGTTATATGCTGGTTTACCCAGCTCATGCCGGACTCGAGCTGGACTGCAACCTCAGCTGCTTTTTCTGCATCAGGCCCCCAGACTGAACCTCCCAGCCCGTACTCGGAACTGTTTGCTCGTTCCAANGCTTCGTCNACNTCTNCGTATTTCAGTATNGGCAGTGCCAGGCCAAACTGCTCCTCTTTTACTAGACGATCGTCGTCCGTCAAGTCAGCGACGATTGTCGGTTTGAAGAAATACCCACCTTCTCTTCCTGGCAAAACAGCCTTCCCACCACCAGCAACAATGCGACCGCCATTTTTCTTTGCATCTTCAACAAGTTCAGAAATGCGCTCGAACTGCATCTTGTTATTCATAGGTCCGTATACGACGCCCTTCTTTAAACCGTCTCCAATCTTCGCCGCGTTTGCAATTTCGCCCATTTTTTTTACCATTTCCTCGTATTGGCTTTCATGCACGAAAACGCGCTTGATTGCAACACATGTTTGTCCCGAGTTAAACATTGCGCTCCCAAATATTTGAGGGGCAACTTCGTCAATATTGGTATGCGGCATAACAATTGCCGCATCATTTCCACCGAGCTCTAGCGTTAGCTTTTTGAGAGTGCCTGCAGCTGATCGCATTATATTCTTTCCAGTTGCTGCACTGCCTGTAAATGAAATGTGAACAATATCGGGGTGGTCAACGATCCACCGACCCAGTTCGTTCCCGCCAGATAAAATGTTCATGACACCGGGTGGAAAGGCTTCTACAGCAATTTCTCCCATCATCACTGTTGTTAGCGGTGTGTGTGGAGATGGCTTTAGAACCACCGTGTTCCCAGTGATGACGGCCGGGAATAATTTGTTGGCCGCCATCGCCAGTGGGAAGTTCCACGGCGTGATTCCACCAACAACGCCACGTGGTACGTAGTGAAGTTCTACCCTTCCTCGTTTGTCTTCGCTCACAACTTCTGGTTTCAGCATGTTTTTCTCAGACAGTGAATAGCATTTACGAACTGTCTGGGCAACCTCTCCTGTTGCAAAAGCTAGAGGCTTTCCCTGCTCCATGGTCAGCGCCTTTGCAAACTCAGCTTGCCTTTGTGCAAGTAAATCGCCAAACTTGCGAAGACACGCTGCTCTTTCTTGAAATGAAGTCTTTTTCCAAGATTTGAAGGCTCTTTTGGCTGAGGCGATTGCCCTCTCCAGATCTCCTCTAGACGCTTCCGGTACAGTTGTGAAAGCTTTACCGGTCGCCGGATTCAGCACATCAGACCTCGCGTTGCCTTCCGCATCCGTCAGATGCCCACCAATTAGTCTAAGTTGTCAGTTGAGGGTTTGATGTGGTAATGATGTTAGTACGTTTGTAACTCTTCCGGCGTGGAAAGCTTGCGCAAACGCAAAAGTGGCAAAAACTTACAACTTTGTTGGCATAGCGGGGGTAGTAACGTTGGCTTGCTTCGTTGTCGGGTCTCAGTCCTTCCTGCTGCACTTTGCAAAATTTTGTGAAGTTCGTTCTCGGCGGATCCTCTTTCATCACCCGTTTGCGGGTATGGATGCATGCAATAGCAAGAAGCCAATAATGCAATTATTTTTATATTTTTTAGAACGAACCTTCTTCACATTCATTCAAAGAAGAAGAAGGGAAGAAGGCAGTGTGATATAGATAATATGATGGTGTGTATGTATGAATAATGATGAGATGTAAGATGGGCCATCTACACTTCTATTATTTATTATATTATTATTATTAATTATATTATTATTATATTATTATTAATATTACAGTAATATATACTCTGTGTTGTAGTAGTAAGTATGTATAAATCAGGCTGCTCGACACACTACGTTCCTCGCAACATTGAGTGTGTTGTTCGCTCACCCGTAACACCGGTTTTCGCATGCCGCGATGGCGACAAATAGGCTGTTGTTGATTGGGGGAAAACTCGTGTTTGCGGAGGGGAGAAAGGTAGCGGAAGTTATAAACCCAGCGACGGGTGCTGCTTTTGCCAGTGTCCCGGAAGCTTCGCGGGAAGACCTACACTTGGCGGTTCAAGCCGCAAAAGAGGCGTTCGAGTCTTGGAAGAAAACCTCCTTCCAAGAACGTGCAGATTGCTTGGTATCTTTTGGAGATAAACTGCAATTGCGTCGGGGCGAGTTTGCAAAGGCCTTAACTGAGGAACAAGGGAAACCCTTAGCGCTGGCGACTGGTGAAGTTGATGGAGTCATTCGCCAGTGTTTTCGGTTAGCAAAAAAAAATCTCCTGAAAACGGAACTCGTGAGCAGTAACAAACATGGACGAGTCGAGTTGCATTATGTACCCCGTGGCGTAGTTGGCGCAATTACACCGTGGAATTTCCCAATGGCAATGGCGGCCAATAAAATGTTTCCATCCGTCATCACGGGAAATACAGTCGTCATTAAACCTTCGCCATACACCCCTTTAACGACTATCATGATGGGAGAAATTGCAAAAGACGTATTTCCTCCAGGGGTTATGAACATTGTCTCTGGTGGTAATGAACTTGGGCAGTGGATTGTTGAGCATCCGAGCATATCGCACGTCACGTTTACCGGAAGTGAAGCGACTGGAAAGGCCATCATGAAAACAGCCGCTGGTACATTAAAGAAATTGACGTTAGAACTAGGTGGAAACGACGCTGCAATTGTTATGCCGAATACCAACATTGATGAAGTTGCCCCAAAAATTTTCAAAGCGGCAATGTTTAATTCAGGCCAAACCTGTGTGTCTATCAAACGAGTGTACGTGCACAAAAGTCAATACGAAGATATGGTGGAAACATTATCGAAAATCGCCAGTTCAGCAACAGTCGGTGATGGACTGAAAGAGGGTGTCTCGTATGGTCCAATGAATAATAAAGCTCAACTTGAGCGCCTTGAAATGTTAGTAGGAGACGCTCGAAAATCTGGAGGGCGGATAGTCACTGGTGGCGAACGGTTGGTCTTAGAGGGTAACGAGGGTGGGTATTTTTATGAGCCAACAATCGTCGCTGACTTGACGGACGACGATCGTCTAGTAAAAGAGGAGCAGTTTGGCCTGGCACTGCCNATACTGAAATACGNAGANGTNGACGAAGCNTTGGAACGAGCAAACAGTTCCGAGTACGGGCTGGGAGGTTCAGTCTGGGGACCAGATGCGGAGAAGGCGGCCGAAGTCGCAGTCCAGCTCGAGTCCGGCATGAGCTGGGTAAACCAGCATTTGGCTGGTAACGAAAATGCCCCCTTTGGTGGTGTTAAATCGAGTGGAATAGGCCGCGAAGGGGGAGGTGCAATTGGTTTGAAGGAGTTTGTCGACGTCAAAAGCCTGTTCGTCAAGCCTCTAAAGACTGGGGTGTAAAACAATCGCAGCTCTTTTTTCTTGCCTTGCATACGATGAAAAAGGCGGATCTATAATCATATTTTTTTAAAAAAAAACGTTGCTTGGTGTGTAGCTATATGTATCTCTGGTGTAAACAGTCGTCGTCAACGTTGAATGGCGCATTGATGAATATACAAAACTGTTGATAAGTGTCTCTATGTTTATATTCGCTCTAAAGTTTCGTCTGTTAATCCATTAATTTCTTGCCTACACAATGGACACTGGCGTCCCCAATCTTCGCCTGAATAAAATATTTCTCGCCCGCAGTCTCCACAAACAATCGCATGACTGCAACCAATAAAACCAACAGAGATGCGCTTTTCTTTGCAAACAACGCATTTCGCATCGTATGGCGGATACTTGTCAAGTCCAATTAAATATCGCTTCACAATATGACATGCAAATATTTTCAGTGTCCATATACGAAATTTTGTGGGTTCAACTAATAGTGGGTCTAAATTTATTGCACTCAGGCCTGCGAACGATGAGTCGGGGTTCTCTAGGGAATAGGGTAGGAGCTCAATGAAACGTTGTAAAGCACCTTGATTGAGTAACCAAGAAAAGTACTTGGAGGTCTCAACGTCTTGCAAATATTGCTTTCGTAAACGCTCGTTGCAAGGCGCTTGCCTAATTATACGCCGTATTATGCCTCTGCAACGTTTTCCAACACGCTCAATATCACTCCGTGTAAGATGAGGGTGCGAAAGTTCGTCGTGTAACGGGGCTTTGCCAACACTGAAACTCTGCAATAGCCCAGACCGTAGCTCGGACTGCCACGTTCTGCTAGACGTCAACACTTTGAACTCGGACAAAAGTGTTTGCCGTCCAATTTGATGGACAACGCCGTGAAAGGGTAGAATCTGCTTAGAAACGGGTAAATACATGTGATCGGCACTGTCGCCTATATGGCTATCGGTTGGATCATATATGATATCTCCGCTGCTACTGTGGTCGGAAATATCAGTGTTATCTACACGAGCATTGTTCAAGTGGTGCTCTGTTCTAGGAACTGCCATAGCGAACAAAACAACCGAGACAATCAGGGACGGAATTGACAAAAACGTGTATTCGTTAATGCACCAAGCCAGCGCCAAGGCCATGAAAGATAGTCTTGCAAGCCAATACACTTTCTCGACGCGCCTTTCTTTAATATACACAACCCTTGGCTTTGAAAATGACAAAAAATAATTATGGCCCCTCTCATCAGCAAAAGGTGCGTCATACAAATGATTGCTTGTGCCATTTTTCGGCGGGGTTCCGCGGGGGGACGATGCGTTTGTCATAGTCGGGGACGCTAACTTGCGCCCCATGCGCAGAGGGGGGGGGGTTGCAGGCGAGTACAGAAATGACTGAAGCCGGCGCAGTAGTGAGCCGTCGGGTTTGACGATCGCACCCATCATAAACCACCGCCGAGGAAGAGAAAGAAGAAAGAAAGAAGAAGAAAGAAAAAAGAAAAAAAAAAAATATTTCTCCATCAATATTTATTAACATTTATATTTTATTACGTAGCTTAATTATGATGTAGTGTGTTGTACAGCAGTAGTAGTAGTTAGTAGTATAATAAAAAATAAAAATTTCAATTAATTATTTATATTATTTTTATATTAATAATTAATAATAAAGAACCCTATCGAAAGAACAACACAAGTGGGAATTATTTCTTGTTGCGATTTAATGGATTATTACTAAATGAGACTTGATCTAAATCATCACTTGCCTTATTTGATCCAGATGATTTCAGAAGTCTTTGATCAAAACCTTTTTTCTTCTTTCTCCTACCAATCCCACGGTTTTTTGGCTGAAACGCTATGTTACCTTGATTTTTTTTCTTTGCAGTTTTTAATTGATCCCTCAAAACCTTTTGTACTTCATCTTGCTTCTTTGCTTGCATTTTTAATTGATTTAGCTCTTCTACACCTTTTTGATTTGAATGAAGTGGATTGACTGCGAGCTCAATATTACCAAAACCGTCTTCAATTGTTGAAGCAGGCATAGTCATGCCAGTAGCCAAACGATCTGTTGCTTTTTTCTTATTTGCAAAAAGTTTTATAGCCCAATGTGGAACTGCAATGCCCAACTCATTTGCAAAGACAGCTGTATAGTAAAATATAGAGGTGATTACCACAAACGTAATTAGAAATCCAATTATGTCACGTTGCCATGCTTCAGGTTTATCCGTACCATCTTCATATGTAAATTTCGTTTTCCCTGCTTCGAGCATAGTACCAGCGAGACAAACGAGTATAGCGCAACTTAATAAGACACTTTCTACGGTATTGTAATCAAAGAAGTAATTGTCTGCCTTGTTGAACGTTTTCTTCTTTGAAATTTTTAATAGTGTATTGTCCAACGATACCCCTCCCCTCCCACTGCCTTGTCTATCGAGCTTTTTCAAACTCTTCTTCGATTGTCCAAATGAGTTATTTTTATTCAATCGATGCTTTTCTCGCCTTTCACGTTTAGCTGAATTTTCTTTCGCTGATTTGATATGACTTGCAATTTGAACATGTACAGAATTTCCTTCTTTCACTTTGGCCATGTGATCAGCTACAACTTTTTTCCGTTCGACCGTGCTCATGTATGGGCGATGTTTTTGTTGCATCACATAGCAAAAGAAAAGCAGAAGCATTGTTATGGACAATTGGTAACCTGGGTTAGTTCTGAATAATACGCCAACCAATGCTATCCAAAATTTACGTAATATGATATAGATCATCCAATAGGTCTTTCCAGGTTTGAAATGATAATAAATACGATGGTACTTTAACCTGGTCTGGTAAGTAAATGGATTCTCACTTTCAGTATTACCTAAATTATGGGCCCGTAAAATTTGATCTTCCTTAATAGATAGCTTGTTGCCCCGCAGAACTAAAAATATAAACAATGGATAACCAATCATGTACACCAGCATTGCTGGAAGCGAGAGATAAAATAAACGTATTTGAATAGAGTCCATGCCTCTATCCCATTCCCAACATGCGCATGTACCCCCATCACAATGTATGCTTCTAAACGTTGCATATTGCCTTCCATCTGGGGAAATTTCAGATTCACGGCAGTCATATACTTCAAAAATTCTGCGTATAATCATGAGATAAAAGTAATATAGCATAGTTATCATGGTTGCGATTAACATCGGGCTATGCGAGCATATTTCTTTAGTCTTCGTACGAAATTGTATACATAATTTATGGAATATCAGACCTAGCCAAGCCAATAATACTAAAATCATGCATCCAATTGGTAAAAGCATAATTCCATACCATTTATATTCGTATTCAAATTCTGGAATCAGACATTCAGGTGCAGTCACATCAATATTAAAATTAAAAATGGTAAACATCTTCAACAATGCACCCAACGCAGGTGGCCATTTAATTGTTGCACGGGAAAATAAAGCAAGGACTTGAAAATAATCAAAGCCAATGCTTATAAATGCCATGTTAAAATTGTATGAGTTCAAGACGTAGGAACCAGCGACGGCCATAATAATTGCTAGTACAAAGGCAATTAAGATCAATGCTGGATTATCTGGGCATGGTTCACATTTACCATCCATAAAAAAATATTCTTGAAACGTGCATAAACTGCATTTTATTGGTTCTGTACATTCGCAATGACCGATCAACGTCCCATTTTCATTTGGTACTTTGACGCACCGAGCGCAATCTTCGGGACTTCTTAAATCACACGGCATACCTATTGGTCTATTTTTTTTGCCAGACCTGGTACGGCAATCTACATCAGATTCGCAAAAGTATTTTCCAAGTCCTTTTCCGGAATTCGGATTATTTCTTACACCAACTGTCTCCCAGAGCTTACATTTGTTCATTTGATATTGATATCCTGTTTCACATGTGTTGTTGCCAAGACAAGATTCTGGTGGCAAGCAACCAACGAAATTGAAACAATCATCGCGATATTCGATACTCTTGTACGTCTTTTTTAAACTGAAATCATAACGCTCTGCTTGGCAGCGCCCTGCAGTTTCTTTCCCATTAATCAATCCACCTTTCGCTCTTTGGATATGTTGCGGGTTACGAAATTTTTTACAATCATATCCGTCGTTAGAAAATTCATCGCACGCAATATCAAGGCTTTCCCTCCAAAACCCAAATTGAGATATAGGGTCGTCAAACGTAGTGCCATTGCAAATAGCTCCAGGATTAGGGCAAGGTATGCAAAGCTCATTTTCACTCCCATAATACATCGCAGTCTTTCCTGTTTTAATATCTGTTGCCCCTGGTTTGCACATTGAGACAAACTTAGCTTTGTAATCAATATTTTCGGTAGTTGTTTGTCCAGCGACGGAGAGTACAGTCACTTTGCGCCCAGCGACGTCGTATTTTGGCTTACATTCTAAATATGGAAAGCCATCTTCAGGATGTTCACTTTTCCACTCTGGTTTATAGCAAAACATATCGCCTAGCTTAATGGCTAAGGGGGATGGTAAACCACCAAAATCAAAACCACGAATGGTTAGTATATTTTCAAAAGCAGATTGTTCGCCTCTTGCATCATATGGTTTTGGTGAAACTATATCGATAACAGGCTTCCTAAAATGGAACGTCACATTGTTAGATCGTTGATTTCCAACTTGCAGTTGAACAGAAAGATTTCCACCAAAACCAACAGGTGAATAGAATTTCGCAAAATTATGAGAGAAAAATGGAAGCCCATGCTCCATTGCGACGCTATCAGCGCCTAGATATGGAGTCAAACCTTCGACGTAACATCCAACATTTGAGGTACATAATGGGAATTTTCCAATCCAACCGATTACGTTTTTCTTTCCAAGACTGAATCCAAAAACGTGAATTTCAGCCGGTTTCATACAAAGCCTTGCTGTTCCTGCAACTTTTTTTTGTCTTTGTAACGGTGTAAATTGTGCATTGACTCTTATATCCCAATCTCGTTTTGATTCCCAGTCTTTAAGTTCACAACCATCCGTTGGCCCAGTTGTTGGTGCCATACTAATTATATGCGGTGGGTCATAAGACATACCATTGCTTAATGTGTATTTTTGACCACCGACTGCAACAGATAACGGAAGCGATCTGCCCTCGGATTCGACAACATCAAAAATTAGCATGGTATGGTTTCTGAAATGAAAGTTACTGGTACTGCCACCTGGGTTTGCATTTATATTATCATACTTTGATGCATTCTGGCAGTTTTTTGCCATATGGAAGTTTCTACCAAGATGTGTTACACTTTCGTCACCAATTGAAACATTTAAGCTGCTGAAACCAAAGTTCGATCCAAACACGGTAATTTTTACCTTTTTGCTTTCAATAAAACCTGCCGTGTAAATGCCCGGCAATATATTTTGACAGCTGAAGGCAAAAGAAGTGGAATTCAATACTGAGGTAACCTCGACTTCTGAGACTGGTGGAACTAGCTCAAACGCATCAGATTGTAACATTAAAAGGCGATCGCCTACATTTAAATTGTCCGAGTTAAACTTTTTGTGTATCACGAATCCAGTTTTGCCGTTTTTATGTCCATGCAAATATTCAATTTCCTTTATCTCTCGGCCGCTTGTTGTTATACCACTCTGTGGATGTGTATATATCACGACAGGAGATGCATATGAAACAATATTTGTAGAGCCTGTTTGATCTCCAGCAATCACATCGATGACAAGCTTAGCACCATCTCCCTCCGGTGTTTTAAATCGAATGCGATTACCACTTGCACTCCAATCAACAATACAAAATCCAGCATTGCATCCATTGTTTATTGCTGGTGAGGAACATAGTCTCATCCCGTGCAGTGGTGGCAAACCATTGCCAAAATTTATGCGTAGTGTACTCTTTGTTTTCTTATTGCCTGATTGTAAAATATTTGCATCTATACCATATGCTGGTCCAAAGTTTGACCCTTCAATTGTCACTGTTTCGCCCCCAACTGTCAAAAAAGTTGGGGGTGAAACAGATGATACTGTAGGTGCTTGAAATGAAAAGATCGTAGCACTACTTTGTCTTTGATTATATGCAATAACTTGCAAAACTAGATTTTTCCCTACTGCTGGCGGTATAAATACTTGTATTTTTTCATGTGGTTCTAAAATAACAGTGTTATTTAAAAAACAACTTTGCGTTGATGAACGGTCATACAAATTCTTCAGACACACAAGGCCTTGCGGGCACGTGCAACCATCTGGGCCATTGCCCACTTGTGGATTGCCTAGCAATACTTGCGGATTTATACCAAAATTTTTTCCTGTTATGACAAGTGTTCCACCGGAAGTTGAAGCACCTTGATAATGTGACTGTGATACTTTGTATTCTCCTTCAAGATCTCCATTTCCAGCCATCATCGTAGTCAGTGATGGGCGCTTAAAAGATACCACGAAATTTGATTCTGCACTTTGTAGTGCACCTCGTCTTACACGTAATTTCCAATTTTCCCCATGGCCTACATTAGGGTGACACAATACTGTGCAGCCTTGGTTACAATTTCCTTCTTGGTCAAGTCCATACACAGCAGTATTGACATTGTTGACATCTACATCGCATGTAATAGTTGAACGAGTTTCATCGTCTTGATATAGAATTATTTGTACTTTTTCCAAATTGCCGGAGGTGACAAAATGTTTTCCATAAATTAGTACAACTTCATCGTCAACAACACTAAAGCTATCTTTTTGGTATGTAATCAATCGGTTATCCGGCATGTAAATTGTGGATGGCACGCTCTCGCTAGAATCACCCAGCACATTATTATTAATATTGCAAGTCGAACCTTTCCTGGCCCATCTCCCTCCAAGTACACATACATCGTATATTTTAGGCTGTACATCTGAAAAAATTTGTGGGTTGCTAGGTTGGCCACAAAGACGTTTCAAATTTGCATGGACTTGGCCTGATTTTAAAGTTGCCTCAAATGTATTTCGTGAAGTCGATGTAAATGTAACAGATGAAATGGTTTTTGAAATATTCGATGGCAGAATATAGGTCACTGGATTTTGAGTGGAATATTCACAAATACAATTGTCTTTATCACACTTTCCTCGATTTTTGAATCCAAACTTTCCTTCAAGAAAGTTATATTCATCGTGTGTTACCTTGATCCAATTTGTTGCAGTAGAATATACCCACCAATTCGCTCCACTATTGTATGGGGAGTTAATGGCACTATTCCAGCCGACCCAAACAATTGCAGCTCCAATAATTTCTGTCCCGCTTGGAAATAATACGCCACAAACAATTTTATTATGGCTATACGATTTTGGGGCACAAGATGTTTGTGTACTTAGGATATTAACTGTAAGATTTCCAGCGTGCAACAAACGGTCTACGCCACGATAAATACCCACTTTATTTAGTTTTAAGCCATTTCCGCTTCCAATTGAACTTGCTTTGCCAAAACTACCGCCGTTATCAAAGACGCCAACTGGGTCTGGAAATATTCCATCATCTCCCACATTGTCTCCGTACATAGATAAGACAACAGGAAATTTATTATCAACCACAGTTGTTCTATTTGGACTTGCTTTAATTCTAGAAATTATTGGATCTTTGTAAGAATAATAGAGAGATTCACTTTCTGACATACATTGGTTCGAATTAGGCATTGCAGTATGGCGAATTTTAACCCGAATGCGTTGCCCTTGCCCCTCGGGTATATTAAATTCTAAAACTTCTTTATTCTCAGATGAATAAAGAACATCTTTTCCAAAAACTTCATAGTTGTTATTGGCATTCCCACTTTCAAATATGATATGAACGAGTCGGTTAGAAACAGGGCTGCTTGCAAAACCGATTGTACCTAAATATTTACCCTGTATCTTGAAAGAATATTGTCCATACGTAGTACCGCCTAATGAAGGGTTTGTTTCATCCCCTTTTCTAACTATTGACATTAAAACTGGTGATTGGTAGGAAAATTGAGGCAATGGGGTAGTAATTGCTAAATCTTGCGTTTGCCCACCAACAGCAATAGTTAAATCCAAGTACGAACCAACTCCAGGTGGTGTTTCACAACGTAGTTGGGTATGTGGTTTTTCTAAAACGCAATTTTGGAATCTAAAAGTAAGTGCACCTTTACATCCATACCAAACACCTTCAAGGTATTCAATATATGCACCAAAATTTTTTCCTACAATTCTAATTTCTTCGCCGCCGCTAGTATGGGCATTTACAATACTAATCCCGTTTTGCTTTGCCTTTGTTGTGTTGCTTACAGGGGTAATAAAGTATATTTCTGGTTTCCCGTAACTTGTTGTTGGTCGAACGGACGGTTGTTTATCAACAACTACTTTCCAATCAAGGGAACGTCCAATACCCTCTGGTATAGTGCATCTGATTTTTTTATGAGGAACCGTATGTGAGCAGCCATACGGTATAAATACAGATGGAGCATTCGTTAAATCTACTCCATATCCCCAATTCATAGAAATATTCACCTGATACAAATACGTGCTAACATCAGGAATAGGGCCGAAATCACTGCCATCGATTTCAATAAATTGACCACCCGCTGTTTTATAATCATGAACCGTTATTTCAGTATTATTGTAAACTACGAAATCCTTAATTACAGGCGGCAAATATCCAGTGTTTGGCATATCTATCTCGCCCGTGGTTAATAAACCAACTGTTAACTTCCAGCTGTGATCTTTCCCAGCTCCAGGGCTGGTTTCACAACGTATTTGAGTATCACTCTGAAGCTCGCATTTTTTGCCAAAAAATGGCAATGGTCTAGGTACGGTATTTTTGTTGCTACTGCCGTATCGTACATTTAAAACAGCTGCGCTATCTTTGGGACCAAAATTGTTGCCAGTCATCAAAAATGCATTACCCCCCTTTGTAGGTGCTGGAAACGTACCAAGTATGTTTGTCAATACAGGTGCTTTGTATTGGATATTCGTACTTTTCCATGCACTTTCATATAGCAAGCTCTTTCCATTTGTGTAAATGGCAACCGCATCGGAGTTATATGACAACATTTGCCCATCATGTGAGCAGGAATTGACTGGTACCGAATCAAAATATGCTGCACTGTTAACAGGGCCACATTTACATTCAAAATGATTATTACTATTGCATTTACAGGATGACAGTCCAAATGCACTCCACTGCTTTTGCTGAGCGTATTTGCTACACGCTTTTACTACAATGTCTTTGGCACTGTTGCAAGAACTGGATTCTTGGTTTACCAATGTAATAGACGTAAGTGTATTAAGGGCACTTTCTGGTCTTGTTCCATCCCAGCAACCCAAATATTGCGTCTTTAAAGGTTCTTCTCCATATAAATCAATTGGTATTGGTGTATTTGATCCGACATTATGTACGCACCCACCCGAGTCTTCTCGGCTGGTTTTAAAATATGACGGAGGAACACAGCAATTCTTCCATTTCATACATAGTCCTCCACAATTTTCATATGTATTATCTGAGCATTTTGTCCCGCCAACATTTCCAACAGCTATTTTCCAATTTAAATTTTGCCCAGTACCTGGCTGTGTCGCGCATTTAATAACATGAGGATCACCAATAAATTCGCATTCAGTAGCTTTATAGACCCGCCCGTTTGCTTCGCTATATTCAACAGTACCAGAGAACAATAACTTGTCCTCAAAGTCTTTTTGCGTACCAAAATTTGTGCCCGTCAGCTTAATTTTTGTATCACCAGTTGTAGATAATTGATCAGCGCCCTCTGTGTATATTTCAATACTTGTAATAGTGGCAACATTGTAGCCGTCAAAACGAGCCACATTTGAAGTTTGGCCTCCAATCAGAGTAGACAACATAAAATTTCTACCAATACCACCTGGAACAGTACATTTTATTAGACCAGTCGTTGATTCAGCATCACATGGTTTATTTGGACTTTTTAATGTATATTCTTTGCCACTTAACTGTGGATATAACCCCGTGATTTCACTTGATTTGCTAGAAGCAACATAATTGTTATAGCTAATAACATTTGCGTTTGTCAAATATACTTCAACATCCCACGTTCCTGGAATTTGTCCTGTATTTTCGCTCAATTCCGTTTTCAAACTATCTGGAATATCTATGCTTGGCTGTATAATTTTTACATATGACGCTTCGTAATTGTATGTAGGTGGCATGTTTTGATTAAACTTGTACATTCTAAAGCTATCACTTTGGCACGTTTCTTGTACTGTTAACCCTGTTAGACCCGTACTATTAAAATGGCAAACATTTGATGCGCCGCCCACAATAAAATAGTCAGGTTTTGAACTGTGCTCACTGGCTGCAACATAGCATTTTGCAACGAGGTCAGAATTTTGACTCATCGTGTTGTCTGAAAATAGTCCAGTGGGTGTGGAAGATTGGGGAAAGTTAACGGAAGTAGAATAACAACCAAGTTCAATCCATCTAGACTCTTGATAACATAAGTCTGGCTCTACCTCATACGATGTTTGAGAAAATGAATGTGCAGTCCAGCTACCAACCCGCTTGATAAACTTTCTAACATCATCATTATTAGAACCGCTTTTGCTATGGTGGTATAACAAATTTCCTACCGTGCAACGATCTCGCGACGATGATGGGTATACATTAGTATTCAATTTAAAGCTTCCCGATACTGTTTGTACAACTTGACTTTTTCCAGCATAAACTATTTTATCGTCGATGAGCATTTTTCCATCTCCGATGTCGGTACCTTTAATAGTGAGTTTTTCGCCTCCGGCAGTTTGGGCATTACCTTCAACGCTTAATATATGAGGAGGTGCATAGGAGAACATTGCTTGTTTCCTATTTCCTGGAACGGATTTATGAACCGTATTGCCTTTTTTTATATTTACGCTGATCACATGATTTCGTCCAAACCCAATAGCGGTTTTGCACGAAAGCTTTTTATTACTCTCTTCAACTACAATATTTGTGGCTGAATATGAAGCTCCTGTACTGTCACTTAAACCCCCAACACTACTCAAAGGAGAATACGTAATACTTATATCACCTATATTCCCCCCTTGAAATAGTCCAAAATTTTCTCCATAAATTGTTATGGATTCTCCCCCACTGGAGCTTGACAACCGCTGGTTTGACATTTCAATTCTATCAATATACACATCATTGACATCAATAATAGGTATTTCGAGTTGAATTATTGTTGAAAATCTAAGACAATTTGTATTCGGAAAAAATGCACAAGTGCCTTCAACTTCTGTTGCATTTAGGGTAACCGTTAGGCTTTTGTATTTTTCATTATCAAAATAAATCCACTTAGAAGAGTCACCAGTAGCTTTGATTTCACAGAAGCCATTGGACTGAATATTTAAACATCCCATTGTCTGTATCAATCCCATTGTCTCAGATGGGTTAATATCGACAGCATTATTAGCATAATCCATAACTTCTACGGACTTGATAGCAAAATCAACCCCGTTTTTAACTGTATCCACATCATGCATATATATTTTCCCTATGGAGTTAGCTTTTACTCGACATTCCGTGCCATCCCATATATAATAATTTTCCCTTCCCATACTTTCGCAAGAAAATTTGTTGCCAAACTTAGGTACACTATCCCTCTCTGTAATGTTAAAAATAGCGTCATTCGTAGACAATGACGGTTGCTCATTTGCATCAATTAAATCTACAGTCACTTTTCCTGTAGCATGAAGTAAACCGTCACTCAATCTTAGCTGCAAATTGTATGGTGATTGTGTTTCGTAATCAAATGATGTTGTAGTCTTGACACGCAATTTAAAAGTCTTGCTAACCTTTTCTAATGTAGGCTCAAAAGCACCCGCTACACTCGAGGTTGTAATAGTGCATTCTGCACTCGATGAAAGCAAATTGTTGAAGGTTTTATCTTCATCATACCATTGATCAGAGTTTTCATTGATAATTCCAACTATGTCATTTTGATTTGGATTTTCGACAATTTGATACGACAAAGGAGGACACTCACCTGGGCCAGGGCCGTTTGTACATGGTGCATCATTCTTATCAAGAACATGGATGTAAATTGTTCCAACACCAATTAAATTTGTTGGATCTCTCGCCCGAACTTTCATAGTATACACATTGTCTGAGCTTTCAAAATTTAAATAAATGGGATTTTGTTGCGTTTTTAAAACTACTTCTCCGCTGCTTATTTTCTGGTTATCACTACAATCATATTGCGATTTACACCACGCTGTTTGACTGCTTGATAAACATTGATTTGTTGATATTGAAAAAAATTGTCCTCCACTACTACCAGAATTATCAATTGTATATACAAGCAGGTCGTTTTGACCCATTGAATCCGTTTCACATGCATATATTTGAACATCAATGGCATCCCCTGCTCTATAAAACTCAGAGACGCTAAGATTTTGAGCATGCCAAAATGGCTGTTTTTTGCCAGGCGTTGGTACAATTGTGACCATAGCGGTGGCAACTAGGCCGTCTAAATTTGTCACATTAACACCAAAAGTAACGTTTGGCAATACATTGTTAGGATTGCAATTTTGAGTGAAGGATCCCCCATGAATTAAGGTGATCGCTCCATCCTCAGACAATTGAAAGTTGTTTGTCGTTGGACTGGCCATTTCAAATTTTAATGTACTCGATCCTTTGTCATCATCCGCAGCGCTAGTGGTTGACGTCGCTGATTTCTGTAAAGACTCCCCAACCTGCGTTCCACCGGCTTCTTCACAACTAAAAAGTGCAACCCTTCCTGTCCATCTTGGATACTCTGCATTATCATTAACATTGATTGTTATTGTCGCATTAACTTTCATATTATTGGGTATTAACTGCATATTACCATCTTCCGCTTGGATGATTAAATTATAAACAGCTTTGCTCTCAAAGTTGATATAATTTGCAGGGCCTATGACTAAGGTATTACCACCAGCAATTATTTGAAAACCGTCAGATATAGTACCAAGGTCACTATCATATACTGTATACGTTAACGTATCGTTAACATCTTCATCATGAAACTGAAGTTGTGTGACAAATTGGTTTGCCTGATTATTCTCATCCACATAAAAAATAGTACTTCCGCTGTATAGTGGCTTATCATTTCTATTAAGAAGATTAAACGTATAAGATGCAGTGGTTTCACAAAAAATACTAGATCCTGTACTAGGACAAGCCCCACCATCATCGCGGACTAAGACATTCAAAATTGCGGTAGTAGGAACTTCAAAATTAATAATGCCGTTGATATACACATTTCCATTGTTCACATCAATGCAATAAAGTGTCGAACAACTTTTGCCATTAACGTCACTAATGAACTGATTATTAACAGTTACATAGAATTTTAACTGTTGTAACTGTGCCGTTTGTTTGTTTACATTATCTGGGTCAGATGCAAGTACTTTTCCAATATACGAACCGATAGGCATATTCTCGGCAATGGAAGAATTTAATTGGTTAAACGTTATTATAGGTGGTTCATTAACATCAGTGATTACAATGGAGAAAAGAGCTGTTGTAGTTTGCGGAGAAGTAAACGTTTCGTCGTGAAGTTGCCCTGTATCTGTAACACTGACATTTAAAAACAGATTTTTGAAATTATCAGATTCAAAATCAATCGTATTTTGTCCTACAGCGTTAATCGACAGATATCCGTCCGTTGTGACATAAAAATAAGGCATCGCGTTGCCTCCAAGCAGCTTGTACGTTTCTGTACCTTCACCTTGGAGAGTATCTTCATCCAAAACTTGCAATTTTCCGCCTTCCAAATAAGTTCCATTTATCGAATTCTCTGGAATGGATCGGCATATACTTCCAATCAAACATCCCCCTGATTCGCTCTCTAACGTTACCCATACAGGCACATCGTTAAGATCTACAATTTTAATGGTCACCTCACCAGTGACAGATTTTTGATTTTCTGCACCCCACTTTTCGAAAGAATCTTTCACTTCAACCGACAATGTATATTCTTTTTTAGCGCTACCGATGCCATCATCGCTCTCAAAGTTGGGTCTTAGATTTTGAACTATGATTTCACCAGTAGTCGTCACTTCAAAAATCTCACTACCACCAGCATTAAATTTATTATCTGGAAATATACCTGTCAGTGAAAATGTATGGGTATCACCAGCATCAACATCAAGCGTGTGATTCATATCCAGCAATGCTTGAGATATGCTTTTGCCCATATTCCTTCTTGCATATGGCCCAGGTGTTATCTTTTCGTCCAGATAAATAATAACTTGGTTCGATGGCCATACAGGTGGATCGTTTCCATCTATCGCATAAATTCGAAGCTTTGCAGATGCATTTTGTTTTGGACCATTAACAGGACCATCGTCGAAAATAATAATGTTTAAATCATAAAAACTAGGATAATCAATTCCTTCATAGTCTAACGAGTTTGACTTCATGACGGTTAGTTTTCCATCACAATAACCTAAACGAAATACATCTTTGTATGTCTTACCATCTGGCCCTATTGCAGAATTACCACCTACTATTTCATAATAGACATTTTGCGGTTCACCTTGTATCATATCGTCATCGTATGCACAGATTGGCCCATTATTGTATGGCCCAACAAATGTATCATCCCCACGCTTCGCAAATTCAGATACATTACGTATAAGAAGATTTTGTAAGGGTTGATGTTCACCTGGGCGTTGTGGAAGACAACCAATTTTTGGATCACACTCATTCTGGCCATAAAACTTTGCTAAAGGACCTGGTCCAAGTGGATGAGGGTCGCAAAAGCGTGGTATATCGTTTTTATCAAGTATTTTGACTCCCCCTCGTCCACTAACTTTTAAACCTTGGCCATCTGTAACTGAGTAAGTTAAACCAAAGAACGATTGAAATTCAAAATCTATAGCACTTTGATTGTTAACAGTAAGCAAACCTGTCGAGTCAACTTTAAATGCATTCTTCAAATTTCCAGATTCTATTTTATAGGTTAACGATCCGTGTGGATCTTGGTCCCAAGCTGCAATACTGCCGATGACTGTATCTGCCGGCGAGTTTTCTATGACGGATGCATATAAATTTGATAAGCGTGGAGCCTCGTTTGTATCCAATATTTGCACATTGTAATCTATTGCCTCGCGCTCTGCAAGAGCATTTTCAAACCAAATGTATGTATAGGTTACAGATGACTCCTTAAATGGGTTATTTTCTCCGCTTCCCCATCCATCTGTTGCTGAGAATGTGCCTCCCCACGCATGCTTAATGTTTTTCCCTGGCGTTTTTGCAGGGGAAAAGTACCTCAAATAATTATAGCTGTTTGCATACAATATACCAGCATATTTTTTATATTTTCGAAAATCTGTCGATTGGGCAGCGCCTACAGCATCATAAAACCACGTACCGCCATCACTAATTTGAGAGACTACTTTAATGCGTTCTGGCCATCTATTTATATGATGATGCCAAGCTGGACTTTGCCCTGCACTGATCGTCCTACTATTATACCGATCTGGTGGGTTACTTTTCCAAATTTTTACCCGCACTTCTACTTCATCTTCGTAGAGGTATGTATTGTCCGGACCAGCCCATCCCCTACCAACGGGAACATTGATAGCTTTTCCTTCTTCATATGTTTGTCGCAGCGGGTAAGCAGCGCATGTTCCTCCTATGCCTTCACTTTGCATTCCATTCTCACACTTTCCCCAACTATTCGCTTCATCAAACTTTGATGAATCTTCAGTTGAGCTCGAAGGCAAATCGTCAAAGGTAAAGCAAGGAACTTTTTGTAATCCACAATCAGAACTATCAGGATATTGCACATACGTTCCGCCAGGGAAACGCCCATAAATTTCAATATCTCCACGGCCAATATTTGGTGAGGATGTCACCAAGCCACTATTGTCGCCAATCAACATTGGTACATTGTCATTGCTCGAAAATGTAATGGACCAAGCATACCCCTTTTCGTTTTCATTGTTCGTGTTTCTCGTCCTTGTTACACTTTGAGCGCCAAGTTTAGTTTTCAAATCCGATTCAGACTCATCAAAATCAATCTGAATAGGTCCAGATCCTTTATCCAATGTAAACGATCCTTCTAGTTCATTGCCATCTCTAAATCCATTTAAGGGACTCTGGTTGCAAAGTACATTGTTCGTTTGGTCACCGGCGCATATAATAACGTTTGCCTCGTTTCCAATCATACCCATGTTAGAGACAACAAGTGTATTTACATTTCCATCTATGTCATCATTGTAATTATCTGTGAATGTTATTCCCCATCCATATTCATTCTTTGATTCACCCGATTCATCTCTATCCACATTGAAGGTACCACTTGGTAAGACGGAAATAGCGAGACGATTTGTCATCTTGGGAGTATCAGCATTTACTGGTACAAACACAGACTTAGTTCCGCGAGTGACTTTGAAACAGCCTTGTAAAGCCGATGCTTTTCCAGCTTGAATGGTTTGGACGGAGCTAATTGTTCCATTAAATGCACTTGCTCCATTTACTACAATTTGTTTTACATCACCACCACCATCAGATATAGTAACTCCCGGTACATAATCAAACGTAATTTTAGTTTCCTGTCCATTACAAATAGATGTAGCACCATTACTAATTTCAACTGTAACTTCGACTTGACTATTTTTTTCAGCGCAATCATTGCTAAAATCTTTGTATTTAAATTGAAGTGCCTTAAATGCGTTTTCTAACTCTTCTGCCGAGGAACTGGCAGCAACAGTAAATGATTTTGGTTCTACATCTCCTAATATACCACCTTCAATTTGGATTGAAATGGATCCAGCAACATTACTTCCACTGCAAGTGAAACTCTGTATTTCTTTCTTTGCTACATTTACATCTCCAGATGTACCTGATACCAATTTAATCCATTGTATTTCATCAACATCAACCGTACTTGTTTTTACAACTATAATCTCAAAGTCACCAGGTAATGATGAGGAATCAGGGTTAAAGAAAAAGGTATTCATGTCAACTGTGCTTCGCACCAAATGCTTTCCATCAAATTGTTTGTTTGCATAAGTATTTCTAAATATAATCTCTGTATTTGATTCGAGATATCGAGTTGTATACTGTGAGCTTGTCGAAATCACAACTTTTGCATGAGTAGTATTGTAGTATTGTATCTCCTCTATTGAAACACGTTCCGTCAATCCTGCGTAATTTGGCGCCCAAAATCTGATTTTATTCCCATTATAAGCATATAAAATACCACCATACCTGCCACCAGATGCATCAGCTTGCTGAGCACCTGTGGCTTGAAACTCAAAAAAAGCATTTGCCTTTGCTTTATTTTTCACCCTATAAGTCACACGAACTTCAGCCTGCCGTATAATAAGACCGCTCCAACCCAAATTATGACTGTGTTCCATGTAGGATAAATCTGGATCATTGCTCTTCATTTGTAACCAGCCAGAGTCGTAGTTCGGAGCACGTGCTTGTTTTAACACAATTTCAACCTTGGCAGTATGCGATTGGGCTGCTTGCCCCCATCCTGCTCCAATGTTGACTATGTAACCTTTTTTAAAATATATCGCTGCTGATGGTGCCCATAGGCGTATTTTATCTTTTGACACTGCAAACAATAGGCCGCCATAATCCTCATTATAATATTCATCGCCCATCACTGTACAATTTGCAGCTAAGATTGAGTGACGGTTTACTTCATGCTACAGGAAAAGTGA
>LT658569.1:0-21636 GCA_900128575.1 Stramenopiles sp. TOSAG41-1
ACAGGGAAGCAAGATGAAGAGATTTGATAGGAAACAAATTTATATGTTAGTACCCTTAATATTTGTTCGCATTAAGACGCACTAAAGTGGTCAAACGCACTACAAGAAAATAACATTTTATATGCGCGAAAAAAATGCTTTTTTATCGAAAAAAAATAAGCTGAAATAGCATGCGGAAATAAATATAAATAAGTTTGTACAATCTCTGAAATGTCATACCTGTAAGTGGCTCAGGAGGAGCGTTTTAAACCCTTTCGAAAAACACTTTTCCCACAGCAACATATTTTAGTGGGTGGTCACACTGTCCAATTTTCCTTACTACTACTCCTCCTAATAATATAATGAAACTCCGTAGTTTGCACCTGATTTAATGTATGAACAAGGCACACATATGAGCACAATATAGTTCCCATTCATTCATCGACAGTGAGCTTTCTCCAATTTCTTTACTATAAAGCTGCGTATGCAAGGCACACCAGCAACGATGCTAGAAATTCCAAGAACGATGCATAAAATGCTTACAAATACCATCATAAAATCAAAAAATGAAGTTTCATAAACGCTCTTAGTAGTTGATGTTGCGTACAATTTCAATGCCATGCCTGATAATAACATCAATACAAGGTGAAAAGATAAGATTATCGCAGTGATGTTATCCCACGGTGCCTTGTATGGTCTCTTGTAAAGTAAAAGACAAAGCCATATGATACATATCAAAATTCCCAAAAACACTTGGCCAATGCTATTCTCACCCATCAGTATCAATCCTCCTGTCAAGACTAAACGTCGAAATAGATCAACTATGTCAAAATAGTAGCATTCGTTAACGTAATGAAGATAGATGGAACCATATTCCTTCTCAATCATATGCTGGAGCCTAGTATCTTTGCATTCGTCTTTGTGGAGGTTATCCCGGTTGGTGTACAAAAGATAAAGTTGGACAAATGGAATACCAATTACATACAGGACCATGAAAATTCCAGCAAAAATTGCGTTGGTATTCCATCGATCTTCTTGGCACTTCACTGAAAAATCAGCTTGTAGATACCATACGTTCTGCACTTCTTGACACTTGAAGAGACGAAAAATCCGCGTAGAAATGCCTGTATAAACAGCAAATGATATGAGAGACAACAATGTGTATGCGGAAGTTCGTAATGACTCGCTCGTGTACTTTCGCCGACATTTTGTATTTTTGGCAAATATGTATACAGCTAAGATTATCAACAAAATGGCAGGAAATAGTGCCATATGGGACGCAAATTTGTCTAAATATCCTGTTTGCATCTGGCACGATGAATAACCTAATATTGCGTATACGTCCAGTGCAGTAAACTCCATCAATTTCATGAGCATTCGCACGTTTCGTGGCCATGGAACATCAAACGTTACCGAGAGATATGCAAAGCATTGAGCAAACCCCAAAAAAATTTTTACTTGGCCTCTCCAGTCACCAAACATATTTCCTATGGACCATTCCATATGAACATGAGAAAATTTAACGTTAAATTTCGGGAGTTCATCAGTCAACAATGTTTGAACTTCTCTAATAGCATTTTCCAGCGACTGTTCAGCCGATGTACGTAATTTATCGGCAGCTAAATGGAGTTTTTGAAAACTATCCTTTAAATCATTTTTGATAGCCTCAATAGATGTTAAATCCATATCTTTAATACCCAATTGCAAATTAAAGTTTGTCCACAATTCATCAAATTCAAAAAACAAGGGGAAGTCAATACATGCAACACGGAAAATATGCAATTGATTGCTAAGATCAACTACTAAGGATTGCAACTTAATCATTACATTTTCCAAATTTTTCAAAGTTCCAAGAAAAACGAGTTTTATTTCGTCAGCTTTTTGTGTGATTTCTTCTATTTTCGAATTCAATTTAGTTAATGATTTTCTAAATCTTTGTTTGATCTCCGAGATAAATGGACTAACATCGATTTCCTCAATAACAATTTCCGTACACAACAACAATTTTGTCTCGAAGTCAAGCTGCCCGACATAAAATTGTTCAGTAAGATCTTTTCCCAGAGCTTCCAAATGAATGATAATAGGTTGCACGGTACACCATAAGTTTTTGATTTGCATTGACGAATTTTCTTCTATCTTCAAAGACATTTCTTCAATTGTCGCCTTCCCAATTTCTTGGACATCATCGTCAATGTCATCGATTCCTGGATTAACATTCTTGCCCACAAAGCTCCGCCATTCTGTTAACTCAATAGTACCGCTTCCATCTTTATCAATTTCATCAAACGCTAGATCTAGTTGTGAAGTGGATAACGTTTTGTTAAACTCATGAAATTTCTTCCGATCAATACTTGAATTCTTTTCAAAAAGGAATAGAGGATTTAAATTGCCAAGCTCTTCCCTGAGCATGTTCTTTTCTTCATTTGACAACGGAGACTGAGTGATAAAGACATATGTACCCAGCATCAATAAGCATATGCCCCCGACTATACACCCAAGAAGTTCATACGAAAATTCATCTGCACCGCTCCGACCTTCGCAGAAGACGCAATTGTCCTGAAGGAGAACGTATCCTTTGGAGCAAGTTGCACACAATGGACCGTCATTATTGTGCCCAATAGAACAGCGATTTTTTGTAGAATTGCCACCTTTGCATGATCCTGGAAATGGACAAAAATAAAATGGGATTTCTACCAGGTCAGGTTTGGTAGGATCTGCACGCCACCAACCAGGTTTTACTGGTGGGGCAGTCAAGCCAATATCATTACATTCGGACTTATCGCTGGGACAGATTGCACATTTTCCATCTCGAGACAAAAAATATTGTCGGCTACATACGCATTGTGTGCCATTGTTACCCCTATCATATTCACCCAAAAACTCTCCGTCCCCGCAGCCATTTGATGTCACATATAGTGTAAACGAGCGAGACAGTAAATTCTTGTAATCCACATCCTGTGTTTCAATGCTATGGGTAATTTCACAGGTATAAGATACTGAACCTTTTGCAAAGAACTTTTTGTCGTCAGCTATAGCGATTTCAACCTCCTTTTTGGCATTCCAAGCGCTGACGGTGAACGTCAGTTTCGATTTAATCACATTGCAACCATTTCCTGCACTAGATACAATAATATTCACCGGGGTCGAAGCAGGAGACTTTGTCAAGCTCAAAGAATACCTAAAAACTCCGCTTTCTGTTATGAAACCTTCAGCTGGAATCCCAATCATTCCAGGAGTGGCATCGTTGGACAAAACCGAAAGCGGCTTTGTAGTGGACATCAAATTATACTTTGGGTCATTGCTACTGCATTCGATAGTCAGCTTAAACGTTGTACCGGAAGCATAGCTACCGCTTTGAGCTCTAACTGATATTGCTTTGTTGATACCTTTCCATGATTGGCTTGAAACACTGAAATTTTTTGGGGATATAAGAATAAGATCTGTCGTTGATGTAATGGTGATTTGAACCGTATCTAAAGGTTGGGAAGTGAGTCTAGAAATTTCAAAAACTTGAGGCAGCCCTCCTTCTGACAGTTGGAGTGCATTATCGCTCACCAAAATATTCGCCTCATCATTGTCCATTACTTGAACCAGTGCAGTGCTATTTGCCGCCCTAGATTCAAATATGGCGTCAGTCGACTGTACATAATGAATTATTTCAAAAGCTTCAACGTCCAAATCATTATCAATGTCATCTTCGCTGACAGCCATTGTGACCAGCTGAGGTTGGTTCCAATTTGATGTCGAGAAATAAAGGGAAGAGGGGTACATTTTGATATTTACTGTATTTTCCCGTGACTCACGTATTTCAAATTTCAACTCAATATTTGCAAGTGGTTCTGTCTCCAGCACCATACTATAGGAAAAGTTTGAACCTTCGGTAAGAAATATTGGCCCTATTAGTTTTAGCTTGACGACATCTCCGCCAACGGCAACAAGAAGCTTAAAGTCGGCCAGATCGTCATTTGTTACACTTACTTCAGCTGTTGCTTGCAAATTTTGGGAGGTGTCGTCTAGGTTAATCAGACATTTAAATGCTTCCTTGCCATCGCCTTGATCAATGTTGTCTGAGCCAACTGTGCCACTTATTTGTTTGGGAGTTAAACCGCTCAGACTAACGCTCCCGGTATTTACAACGCAGTTATTACTTGATGTGCTTGGAGTAACTGTTGAAGAGTAACTGTTTAAGTTCAGACGTACATCAAATTCAAATGCCCCATTTTCCATCACTTTAATTGTTTTGGGATAAATTAAGTCTAAAGAAGGAGGAGTACCATCAGCACTCTGTTCTTCCAGCGCTGTGGGGGGAACCCCGACAGTAAGTGCCCCACAAACTCCATTAAAATGTGTATCATCACTTGTGCAAGTAAGGCTAACATGATGGAGCCCTCGTGGAGTGTCGCTAGTAGTAACCTGTACCTTTTTGTCTATGCTTGCCCAATTATTTTTGCTCACGGTGAAAGAATTAGGGCCAAAGGTGAACTTACTGTTGGGGTCTGCAATAGAAATAGACACATCCGCCGATGGTACTGCACCCAGGCTGACAACTTTAAAATCACTACCAACGTCGGTATCCATGCTTACGCAGTTTGTATCCAAAGTCAAAGTGGTTTTATCATCACTTATAGCGTTGACTATGACGGTGTTGTTTGTTGCTTTTGATTGGAATATAGAGTCGCTTGTTGTTGCAAAATGGGTAATTATAAATATTTCTGGGTCGCTTACATACTTGTCTTCGAGCACACTAACATTAATCATTTTATTTACATTCCACGTAGAAGGCATGAAGGTTATAACTGCTGGGGTGACGTTTACGCTGAACCATGAATTGTTTTTTGTCGATTCCATAAGCGTTTTGATGGTAACGTTCTCCGTTGGCATGCTGTCCAACACAATTGAATACGTGACGGAGTTTCCTTCTACAACATTCAAAGTTCCCAAGACTTTCATTTTGTAGGCTGAAGTGCCCGGCTCAGAAAGTTGAAGCTTCACGTCAGCGTAGTCGTTGTTTATCCCTGTGATTGAAAAGGAAGTTGAACTTATATTTTTATAGTATTCATCAACGCTAGTCGCATTATGAAAGACTTTGCAAATAAATGCGTGCGCGTTTGAACCTTCGTCTACACTGTTGTCAGTAAGCGCGATTGTGATAGTCTTGCCTAGACTATAATTCGATGCAGAAAACGCAACTATATCTGGTTCCACTGAGCACTGACTAACAGAGGATGCTATCGCCAGTTGTACCTCTGCAGTAGGTTCTCTGCTCAAGGTGAGGTTGTAAGTGTAGGAAGCCCCTTCGAAAACGTGCTGATCTGTTGGCAAAACTATTGCCCCCGAGGATATATTTATAGAAAGCCTGAAAGCCACCAGCAGAAAGCAAAATAAGGGTCGGAAATCCATATCCCCCCCCTGTAAAATAAATTGAGTAAACGTCGTACTGTATACACTTCCTTGTTATGTAGTATTTTATTTTGAATGTGTTTTTCAGGAACAATAGGCTAATCGGTTCTAGGAGAAATGATAACAACAACAGCTTCTGAAAACAACCACCACCACTCCTCACACGTAATAAATAATAATATAATGATCGATAATAATAATATATTATATAATAAAATATTATAATAATACGTTATAAAATAAAAAAAAAAGAGAAAAAGAAAAAAAAGAAGAAAAAAAAAAGTATAGACAGACGACAGTTTATAATTCCCAAAAAACGAGACATAACGACATTTACATTTCTATCAATCACTGTCGTCACCAAACTCAGCAGTTGTGCTAATTGCATCCTTCGCAGCAGCACCGAGGGAGCTTCCCCCCCGGCTGCTTTCTTCAACTCCGTCAGAAAATATCTTTAAGAATGATTTTCTTTCTTGAACTTTTACGAAACGGGAAACAGTAATAATGAGGGGTGTCAAAAAATATCTGAAGTATGAAGGCTTTTAACACTAAAAATCCCCATCGAAAAAGGTAAATAATTCGTATTTTTAAGGACTTTGATCGAACAAGCTGTCAGGTTATCTACTTTATGCCGACATCATCCCATATCGGAGCGGTTATCCCTCTGGTGATAGCGTGTGTTTACCACGATGCCAGTCCCGCCCACTTTAGCATGAGATATATAATTATTAGTGACCTAATAGGGGATTGCGAGAAAGTGATATGGTGAGAGCATAGCATATCACTTTAACTTTCCCGTTAACCATATCGGAAAGAAAACGAAACTTTTGTGCTTCTTACAGTACAAATATTACCATTAGATACCACTGTAGGCAGATAGTTAATAAAATATACTTACTACAATACAAAATACCATCAGTAAACTATATAATAATCATTATTAGTATCAGTAGTAAGTAATGATGAAGGACATTAGAGACAATTTAACACAACAGCAACAAGTATTCCATTCCTATATCAGTCTTTTGACGATCCTTTCTTACTGGTCGCGGCGCGATACTCTTTCAATGTCTTGTCTGGGTTCATCAAGAGATCGAGACATTCCTGTTTTCCATGCATTTCGGCATACTCGTACGGCATACGACCTTTGTCATTTCTTACTTCCGCCATGTCCTCGCCTAACACTGATAGGAAATACGCTATTAGGTGAGGTCTATTCCATTTGACAACATAATGCAATAATGTCCAACCATACTCGTCGCGCCAGTTCAACACATTTTCAATACCCATGTTGTCGCATATAAACTTGACCACTGCTAGCCGAGCTCCGCCCCAAATTGCGTAGTACAAAGGTATTTCACTGTGAAAACCATTCGTTGCGTTTAGAATGTCTAGCTCCTTACTTCTTTCAACTTCTTTACGATAAATTTCCATAATTTGAGGAAGAGTTGTTTTGCGCCAAGCTGCATCATTTAAATCAAAAAGGCTAGTTATCATTCCATCTTTTACATTTTGTCGATAATTTTCATTGTACCCGTGAACACGAACCATTTCGCCGAGAATGTAGTTTATAATCACAACATTTGCTCCGTAGTAAACAGCGTAAGTTATTGGAAAATCGTTTAACGGTCCGCCTCTTTGAATATATACATTTTTCCCCAGGGGGTGTTGACTTTCGTATCTTTTTACTACGGCTATATTTGTTTGCCTCCAGCCGATCCTGCGACCCGTGTCGTGAAGGCCTTTGATAAGGTTTGCCATAGCCGCAAATATGGCTTCTTGTATAAGAAAGCATGGCAAAACGTCATATAGACAGCTTCACGTGCGCCAAGAAAGAGTAGTAGTTTTACTATAAATACTAGCAATAATAATATAATAATAATAATACTAAAAAAAGCAACAAAAAAAAAGTATGTGTAATAATTATAATTATTTTTTATCATCATTTTTACATTATTTCAAATTATATAAATAAAGAAGAAGATAGCAATTCAAATTTAGGTAAGTAGGCAATTGGAAAAAAAAGGAGAAGATAGGCTACCACCACACAGCAATATTGTGCTTTAAAATTGAAATAGGACTGACTGCCTTCATCATTCATACTTGAACTTGATCACACTTACACTACTTCTGCTGATACAGGTAATAATAAGGAAAAACAAGAAGCGAAAAGGAGGATTTTTGTTTTTGTTGTTATTGTTAAAATTAACAAAAAAATGTGATACTAATACAGTAGAGCTAGTAATAATAAAAAGAAGATATAAAAAAAAAGAGAAGATATCGACATTTACATTATTAATATATATTATTATTATTAGTAGAGAAAATATTATCAAAGATAATAATAATAGTCTCTATTATTATATAAATATACCAATAATAAGGAAAAAGGAACAATAAAATTAATAATAAATAATAATAATAAAGAAGATGGATTTTTTTTGGTATATTTTATTATTATTATATTATTTTAATATTATATATAATATGTTGTGGATGGTGTGCAGTCCTCCCGTAATGTCCTACCCAACCCGATACTGGCACAATTCCACTACAGCGTTTGGTGTGAATTTATCATCTCAGAAAGAAACAGGCGACTTCAATTCAAACACAAGTTGTAGTGTTAAGGAAGCAAACAAATGTATCACCAAATCATTGTCACTCCAGCAACCAATGATTCAACAGAGTGGAAGCAAGAGCGCTGCGAAGTGAGTTTAAAGTTGGTACAGAGCATGAAAATGAGAGAGGAAAAATACTTGTACAGGCCAATTGTACCTAATCACACAAACCCTTCCCTGGAAATATTTCAAGATGCTGTCAAAGCACATCCATTTGTATTTGAAAATCCACCTTTTCCTGGTCCAGGAGAAGGTGTGGGCGTGGTTTTTCAGGATGGAGTAGCAGCTTTGAGAGATAGTGACGGCAACCGTGTCAAGCTGTCGCTTCCCGTTGCCGAAAACGACAGCAGCTTGGCTAGGAGAAATGACATCAATAAACCACCTCCATCCTTTGAGGAATTTTCCAAAGACTTAGATATTTTGTGGAAATTTGTAACTTCAAAAGCAGCAAATACATTTTCGTATCATAGATTGTCACTATTGAAAATGAATTTTGATTTCCACAAGTTGTTGAACAAGTACTACGAAGAGTCTGAAACCAAATTCGATGGTGCAGACTTTTTGTCTGTGACGAAGGTTGATAATCACATTCATGCTGCTTCGTCAATGAGGCGAGACGAAATGTTGGCATTCATGAAACGCAAGTATAACGAAGAAGGAGACTTAGTGGTGGCCAAAGAAGGCGAAGTAGACATTACACTGAAAGAGGCATTGAATATATCGAACGAGGAAGCATTTGATATTGAACATATTACTACCGACCGCTTGGATATGGCAGCTTCTGCCAAGATGTTTCATCGCTTTGATAACTTCAATGACTCTTACAATCCAATGGGAAGATCTGATCTTCGCAGTATCTTTATGAAAACTAGTAATTTGAACGATGGGCGTTTTTTTGCAGAAATTAATCGAGATGTCGTTTTCAAACGTGTTCGCGATCAGTACCATCGCGTCGCAATAGAGCCTCGTTTGTCAATTTACGGACGCAAGAAGGACGAATGGCACAAGTTGTCTAAGTGGTTCGTACAACACAAGGTGTTGAGTTGTGATGACGGCGGCAAAGACTCTGGGCATGTGAAATGGATGATTCAAATTCCAAGACTGTGCAACATTTTTATGGGAAAAGCATATCAGTCTTTTGAGGAGATGTTGCAGAATATTTTCCTACCAATTTTCGAGGCAACTTTGAGACCTGAAGAAAACGAGGAAATCCACGTGTTTCTATCTAACATTGGCGGCTTCGATTGTGTCGATGACGAAAGCAAATATGACCCATTGCTGCTTGCTGAAGGGGCCCATGCGACTCCACAGAATTATAGAGCCAAAGCAAATCCACCGTATTCTTACTGGTGCTATTATCTGTATGCAAATTTGTACGTTTTAAACCGTTTGCGTGAATCACGAGGTTTGAATACCTTCGCATTCAAGCCGCACTGTGGAGAAGCTGGGCAAAGGCACCATTTGGCCACAGCGTATCTGTTGGCGGATTCAATTAATCACGGAATCAAACTTCACCATGAGCCAACACTGCAATACTTGTATTATTTATCGCAAATTGGACTAGCACTTTGCCCGCTGTCAAATGATGCGCTCTTTTTAAAATTAAAAGATTCCCCCGTCGGCAGTTTCTTTAGAGCAGGCTTACGCGTTTGCCTAGGCACGGACGATCCCCTGCAATTCCACAACACTGCCCAACCATTGGTAGAAGAGTACATTTTGTCCCAAAAAATATTCTCTCTAACTCCTACAGATTTAAGCGAGATTGCCCAGAACAGCGTGATCAATAGCAATTTTTCTCATTCATGGAAGAAGGCCTGGCTTGGAGATACATATCATAAGCCATCATTTATTGACGCAAACGATATTGAACACAGCAACCTGGGGTCGGTTCGACCTTCTTTTCGAGAAGATCAGCTGCAGCGCGAACTGAACTACATTGTAACCCACGCAGATCTTGAAAGGTCTCACAGCCATATGCTGGATATAGGAGCAGTGGGATCAACGGTTGAGCTGTGTAATAGAAAAATTATGAGTGGAGGTCAACCTTACCTGGACAAGCTCGGCCAAGCGTACGATAGCTACCGTGAGAAGCAAGCAAAGGAGATAGATGCAATCACTCTACAAATGAAAAATATGGAGTGATGATGATATGCATATTATGATGATGATGATGATGAAATTTAATAAATAATAAATAAAAAATAATTTTCGTACTCCTAGTGCTAGGTACTAGCCCTATTTATATTCAATAACAATAATCAGCAGCAACAATATAAATAATAATAAACAAAAAAAAACCCAATAATAATTCATAATAAAATAAATCCTCCTTCTTAATAAATTATACGTAGTAGTAATAATAATTTTCAATTATATAAAAAATAATAATAATAATAATAAAGTATCTTGATAGAAGAAGATAATAATAATAATAATATTACTGTAGTATAACAACTGGTATAATAAATCAAGCATCATAATCAGCGGGGGGGGGGGGAGGAGAGGGTGACTGGAACCATAGACACATCCTCAGATATACGAAGGTGTCAAAATATTCTTTTTGACGCAAAATGTTGCTTTCGTGCATTTTGATTTTGTTTATATCGTTGATCATCAACAGTATAAATGCGAACTCATTGCCTAAAATTAAATCAGCTTTAAGTGACAATCCTTTCCAGGGAAACGAGGTTGTCTACCTATCAGGTGCGGGGGCTGAGTCTTGGATAGCTTGGACAAGCGGGCCTGTAGTTGAGCGTAAATGTAACTTTATTGACAATGTAGACTTTGATACAAGTTCAACAACGGGCAAAACCACAGTGAAACAAAATGGCCCTGTAACTTCAAAAGAATCATGTTGTGTTGCCTGCTATGAGACAGTGGAGTGCGCGGCAAGCGTTTTCAATATTGAAACTTCTGAGTGCTGGCTAAAGAATCAAACACAACTTCAAAAGAAGGTTGCGCATGATGGACGAATAGCTTGCATCAAAGAACCATCGTCATCATCGAAACCTATTGCGCACCCAACTAAACCACCAAAAGGATCTCTGCAGATCCCCGCCACAGTACCTGGGGATCTGATAACTGATCTCGAAAAGTCTGGGCAAATAGACGATCCCTTGTACGAAATGAATTTTTTGAACAACTCCTTGTGGACTGATAATATTTGGACCTACTCCACCACATTTTCAGCTTCAAAGGCCTATACTGGCGAGTATGTTCTAGTTTTTGATGGAATAAAAATGGGGGCACGTGTCGCTGTAAATGGTGTTGAGATTGGGAACGCTACTGATCAATTTTTAAGATATCGCTTTCCGTTGAGTGTGGATGTTTTATCACGTTCAACGAACGACAAGCATGTTTTGACTGTGCAGTTTGAGACTAGCCTTAAATCTGCTGGGCGCTGGATGGCCTGTACTGGGGGATGGGATTGGGCCCCATACAGTCACACAGTTCAAGAAGGAGCAAACACTTTCTCAAAGGGCATATGGAAAGATGTATATATTGTAAAGGTAGACCCAGGGGCAGCTGCGATTGAGCACTTTGTCCCTCACACCTTCTACAAGGGAATTTATCCAACATCTGCTTTAGCAAGCGGAAACCATGCTGATTTTGAAGTACGCATGACTGTTCACCTGTGGGCGCCACATGAGTCGAAAGGTTCTGTGGTGTTCCGAAACGGTTGGGGGAGTCCTCCATGCTCTGTATCGGATGTGCTTGTGCCAAAATCAGGCGCAACAATGGTAAACTGTTCTACTAGAGCCACAGCATCGCAGATTAGCCTTTGGTGGCCAAATAATGTGGGGGAAGGTAAACAGCCATTGTACGACGTGTCCGTGGATTACACGCCTTATGAAAAAAGTGAATCTTCTTCAACGATATCGACATCCCGAAAAATAGGCTTTCGCACTTTTGCAATTGTCACAGGAAAAGATGAGAGCCCAGGTTACGTCAACGCGTCCGTCGGCAAAGAAGGAACAGAAAATAATGGGATGTTTTTTCGGGTCAACGGTGCTGCTGTTTTCGCTAGAGGAGCAAACATGATACCGATGGAGGAGCTTGAAGGTCGAATGACTGGTATAGCGCTTCACTCATTGGTTCAATCTGCTGCCTCTGCCGGTTTTAATATCCTTAGAAATTGGGGCGGGGGAATTTTCTTACCAGACATTTGGTATGACACTTGTGATGAGCTTGGAATCATGATTTATCATGACATGATGTTTGCTCAGCGTGGCCACTCTCCGCAAGTGACGAAAACCGAAGAAATGGAGTTTCGTCATCAGGCGCGTCGACTCTCTCATCATCCTTCTATTGTAATATGGGATGGATGTAATGAGTGTAAAGTTGATATGAAGGGACCAACATCAATTTACGCAACTTTTCTTCTCACTACAATCGCAGAGGAGGATCGTATGAGGTCTGTATGGCCTGCATGTCCCGCAGCGGGATGGAAGTCAGGAGTGGATCGTTTAACGTCGCGCCCAACGGGCACAGTTTTGGAAACGCAATATCTTACGGTTATGGAGACACACGGTCCGTACCAACACGGTACGTTATCTGACTTCCCGTCGACAGATGTAGGAGCTTTTAATTACTCTGATAACCCTGCGCCAACAATTATTACAAAAAGCACTACCATGGGAACCCAGGAGAAAAATATTTTTGCCTCTGAGTTTGGATCTGTCGTGATGTCGTCATTTGAGTCAATGAGCGTGACTTTGGACCCCAAACACTGGGGACTGCATGGTGGATCTCCGTACAAAAGGTGTGAAATATGGCCTTGTGATGGCGCCAATCCAATGGCCGAACGGAATTACGAGTGCACGCCATTGATACGAAAATGGTTCGGAGATATTGCAGCAAAGTCGCTGAACATGACGGGCGAATCGTCATTTAAACGGCAGCTTTATCAGTGCATGGTGGGTCAAGCTTTGGAAATGAAAAGTAACATCGAGCATAGGAGGTCTACAAATGTTTTTGGTATTATAGTGTGGCAATACAATGAAATTTGGCCGACAGGTGGATGGGGCTCTATTGAATATGGAACAGCTGGAAAAGCTGGGCAAGTGGTTGGTGGTCGGTGGAAACCGTTACATTATTTTTATGAGTCACACCTCTACAGAGACATTATTGCAGTTTGCAGCAGAACTTCATGCTACGTAAAAAACGACGGAAATACTGAGTTGCAAAATGGACGCTTAATCCTAGAAAGTATTGATCTGCAAAAAGAAAGCGATAACACGAACATTTTGCTTGAAAAGAAATTGGCGTTAGAAAGTGGCCCGGGCATTATACAACATTTTGATGTGGACTTTACTAAATTGAATTTCTCGTCGCAAGTCGTTTCTGCGAAAGTTTTGGATGGTGCAGGACATATTTTATCTTCGAACCTTCTTACACTTGCGTATCCTAAGCTGCTAAGTGCCCCTAATTACTCTGTGGCAGCAAGTGTGGTCAAACCAACGTTAGCAAACCCCCGTGAGTACGATATTGAGATAAAGGCCTCTGGCCCAGCGTTGTACGTGGTGCTAACCAGCTCGGCACACGGCCGGTTTTCTGAGAACTGTTTTTATGTTTCCGGAAAAGGATCTAAAATAGTAAAGTTCCTTTCGTTTATCGAAGAGGATCAATACAAGGAGCTTGACAGATCTCTTCGTGTAGAACACCTTGGGGAGATGCTTGTAGCATAATGGACTGATTGGGAGTGGCAATGCGCACCTATCAAAAAGAACAACAGGAGAGGCTCTGAATCAGAGTTCTCTGATCTTCTTCTTAAAGCACCGAGAAATCATACAACCAGACGGATAATAATATCACACACGAGACAGTGTAGACTATCAGTCCAACACCCAAATTGTCTGCTAAACTTCTATGAAATAGCAGGTACACAGGCTGGGGGTCCACACGGTCTATTTGCCTGTATTATTATTAGCAGCAGGCACATTTGCCTTAATAATATAGTAAATATCGTTGTTGTATCGTATGATGACGATGATGTGCGTGACCAACAATTAAAAAAAAAACATAACCGTAAACAACAACAACACAACAACAAAAAAAATAATTTTTTTTTAATTTTAATAAAATTTGATGATGATGAATGATGATGATGAAAATAAAGGCCATATTAAATATACATATGAATTAATGGAAATTTTTATTAATAGTAATATTGGGGGAAAGGAAGGAGACGCGAGGAGAGAGGATGGAATCCCAACTTTGGACCTTTACAGACTGAATAACCTAGAGCGAGGACTTAGAAATAAAAGGCCCAGAACATTCTCCTCTTCTGTTTGATTCGCCGACCCTCCCATAATGGGCCAAGTTCACCCGACTGGACCAAATGTCCTAAAGGTTTGCCAGCAAGGCGGACACGGTTGTGACTGCAGCGAACCTCGTTTCAACCCTGACCATGCGTTGTCCGACGTGAGGCTTAGCAGTCTCGTGCCCGCCGACGATGTGCGTGATAAGTTTCGGCAAGCTAGTAACCAATTGCGGAGGGGACGAAAAATAGTTTTTTTTGCTGTTATCTTTATGGTAGTTGGAAGTCAATTGGCGACAATTCCAATTCGAATGCTAAGGCCTCAAACCTCCCGTTGCAACTCGTGTGACTTCAACGAGAACGAATCGGGTTGCACTAACTGTTATCTGGTATGTTGCCCGAAGTCTACTGAAATTACCCCCAAAAACGAAAATGTTGAAGCTTGCGCTTCGAATTTTACGGAAAAGCAGAAGTACGCAAATGCTATGCGATTCCAGAAAGTATTTATTGAAGACGGTAGTAAAAATGCGTGCGACTGTAAACATGGAGATACCGACGAAGAAAGCCACGACNACCACGAAGAAAACCACGACGGACACGAACATCGTAGACAGTTGAAGAGAAGAACAAAGAACAGTAAAAACAATGGTGGTGGCAGAGATGCGTGTGGCGGTCGGGCATACCTTGCAGGAGATGTCACAAGGGAGGCCGGTAATATGTGGCTTCTGGCGATGTTCGTTCCACTTATCATCATCACCACTTTCACTCCTTTGTTCTACGTTTGCTGGAGAGCAAAAAGATCACAACAAGAAATTGAAAGCTTGTTTGCACCGTGGCAAGCAAAAAATATCAAAACTACCTATATAAGGCCAACTAAGCATACACCAGCATGGCTTTGCTTCCAATTTCTAGGTCAACAGCAACAAACCTTTAATCAAGGGAATGTGGTCATAGTGCAACAGCCAGGAGTACAGCAGCAACAACAAATTTATGGGGTTCAACAAGTGCAGCAGGGAAACATTATACAGCAGCCTGCAATGGTGCAAGGTCGTGTTTTGCAGCCGGTACAATCTATGCAACCGATGCAAATACAACAGGGGCAAATAGTCTACCCCATACAACAGCAGGGCATACAGCCAACCATGGTGTCAACGACAGCTTCAACTTCTTCAAATACAGTAGCAAAAATCTAGGTGGTTGGTGGAATCTAAAGCATTATTATTGTAGTACTGTAGTAATAAAAATATTATACTACTTATACTGTGTAATAACATTATTATTAGAGTAGTGGTGTTAGTAGTAGTGTGTAATATAATTATCATACTACTGTACTACTTGTATTCTCTTGTTAATAATAATAATTATTAGCCATAATATAATGGCCAATATGATCTATTAATTATTTATATTTTATTATTATTTATACCTATCACCTTATTTTTATTATTATATTATGATTTAGATTGCCGCATCATCATCCTACCACTAACTAATGCTGCTGCTGCTGCTAGCTGGGTTGCTTTGTGTGGATGATATAATACGGATGTCAAGAGCGCAGTCGCCCTGAACAACACGGAGGTCATATCTTGTCAGCAAAGTCTATTCGATGCTACCTAAGGCATACTCGCCTATCTTGAATCTACTTTTAGTGGCACTCCCGCTAGTATTTGCGTACTTTTTTCATATTTACCACCTCGCGCTTATAGAGAACGGCGACAATATGGTACAAGTCCACGTTGCCGAGTCCAAAGATACCGTGGGCGCCCTTGCTGGGGCATTTGTTGCCGAGGCGTCTGCGAAAGCCATCGCAGCAAGTGGCCGTTTTATCGTGGCAATATCTGGCGGTTCGTTGCCAAAACTATTAGCGTCGGGAATAGTCGATGACAAGAGCGTTGAATTCTCGAAGTGGCATGTTTTTTTTGCCGATGAAAGGATCGTTCCGCTGGATCACGAGGACAGCAACTACCTTGGTTGCCATGAAAAGCTGTTTTCTAAAGTGGGGATTCCAAGGGAGCAAATTTACACACTGGATGCTAGCCTAGCCCCAGACGACTGTGCAGCTGCGTATGAGAAGAACTTACTTAGTATTTGCGGCGGTGAGAAGCCAGTGTTTGACTTAATTTTGCTCGGTATGGGCCCTGATGGGCACACCGCTTCACTCTTTCCAGGGCACAGTTTGCTAAATGAGAATGAGAAATGGGTAGCCTCAATTGTTGATTCGCCAAAGCCACCGCCTAAAAGGATCACTTTGACTTTGCCAACCATTCGATTATCGAAACAGATTGCATTTGTTGCCGCAGGAGATGGAAAAGCCGACACTATCGAAGAGGTACTGTTGGCCGCAACAATTGACTTATCCTATGAAAACAAAGTTTGCCAATACGAGAGCTCCGTTGACGTGGATGGTGGTGCTCTGTTACCCACGAGCGTAGTTCAGAAGGAAGGCAATGATGTACATTGGTTCGTTGACAAAGGTGCTGCGGCGAAGATATTGAAGAAATGTAAATTATAAGGTTAAATATTCCTAGTTACACATCGCTTTATGAGCGGCTCTTTAATGAGATACAAATCACATGCACGCACATTAGTTTTCTTACACCTGTTGTCTTAAATCTCGTCATCACTGTCCTGTTGCATGGCAGCCATTCTGCTATTCGTGGCATTTCCTTGAATTATTTTCTTCTTACGCTTTGCTTCAGCCCGCCTTGCCTTCTTGCTATTACCCCTCTTAATACGCTTTTTAATCGCGCTATGAGTCTCCTCTTCAATCATTTCATGAATCACGATATCGTTGTCATCATGGTCAATGTTGTTGTTGTTACGATGCCGAATTTCATTTTCGAAGTTTGACGCATCCAACTGTCCTAGAAGTCTAAAACCCCCAGGATTAAATACAGAATACGCTGATAAAGTACCATCCTTTCGAGTCCCCATATTGTAGAACATGAACGATAGCGTGGATATCATGAAATATATAGCACCAAACTCAAAACGGTGGATCGCAACCATCCACAATACCAACCAAACTAAGAAGAGACACGACTGGCGCCTGTGGTCGAAAAAGAGTTGCGTGAAAACAAATTTTAAAGCTGCAACTATAGCATCAAACAAGTTGAAAAGTGATTTACACGTCAAACCGCGAAGTGGGGGTGGGACAAATGGGATCAAGCTTTTTTTGACAGAATCCATCAGATATACTTTTCGTACCCGATGCTGTGTTTTCTACTTGACTTTCTTACTGTCGGGACCTGACACGTTCGTCTTTGTTGAATATTGGCCAACCAGCAGAGCAACGATTCCTACCAGTCCGAATAGTAAGCCCAATACAGCAATGCCTAGCTTATTATCTTGTGGTCGGGGAGAAGGAAACGAGTTAAAAAAATTCTGCTCAGCCTTCGATGACATATTGCTTGCTTTCCACTCTCCAGTTTCGGAATCGTGGCAGGTCGTCATAGCTGGATTCGGGTATGATCGATCGATCCCGACGAAAAAAAGAAGAACAACAAAACAAGAAGAAGACAAAGAAAGAAAGGAGGAGATAGATAGGTATGAGGAGAATAATAATAAATATATTTTTTTTATTCTACTACTACTACTACTACACTACGGCTACTGAAACTACTACATACACCAGTACTCTAATTTTAAAATTTTACTTAATTAACCATTTTACTATTAGCACCTACTACAAAATATAATAATAATAATATCAAATACGATGTGATTTCACTGTTTTTCACTAGTGCTAGTTAGTGCTAGTAATAATAGTGCTAGTTTTATCTCTTTCCTTCTTACGTAGATTTTATCCTATTCTTCAACCACTTCGACGACTAGCTAGCCCTATTATTTATTCATTTTTTTCGCGTTGGTGGTCACATACAATAATATCGAATAATATGCACTAACCTAATAACATCCAAGACTATGCTAGACACTAACTATACGAACAAGGACAATTTTCTTAGTAGGCAGGAAAGGGTAGCTACTGCTGTGTATCGCGACCAGGTGACCTAAACAATAAACTTGAAAACACACGTGACATACAGGGGCCGATGACACACTCCAAAACGTTATTTCGATGATGATGAAATGAGCAACAGCAAGTTAAAGTGAAGAAGACACAGCTAGCTAGCACAATGCACCACTACTACTACCCGATAATCGAATGGCACTTTCGTTGAAACTTTTTTTTTCAGATTGAAAAAAAATTAACATCCGTAATTCCAAAACTAAAGCACTGATTCTAAAATATTTTGCCTGCACGCTCCTTCAACCAAACAGAAAATTAACATATAAGAATATCATTATAATAAAATTAATAAATGACTAAAATTACCAAAATATGGAACTGAAATATTTTTTCTAACAATATCCTCAAAAATAATCCTTCAAAAAATTTTCTGGTTTCATCGATAGTGCCATTCGATACCTGAGTATATACAGTACACTGCAGTACAATGCTGTGTAATGCTATATACTCAAGCGGAGCGTGGTCTCCTGAGTACACTACTACTACGTACGTTGAAAAGGAGGCCTCATCCTTTTCACAACAACAACAAAATATAAAATAATAATAATAAATAATAATAATAAATAAATTATTACCACGACGATTAAAACAGCATCAACAACAAATTGGCAACAACAATATAATAATAAAAATAATATAAATAAAATATGCGCTCTAGCTCTAATAATAGTTAGTAGTAGTTATAGTAGTAGTAAATATTTGTCGATAAATAATAAGAAAAAAAAAATTGAATTCTCTTTTCTTCTTTTATTTCGACTTTCTTCTTTTCAACCTACCGTCCGAACACAAATATTTAGACCGAGGGCACGGGAACGCAGGATTTCACTTTCAACACGTACAAAGGACGAAAGCAATTCTTTGTAGCTGCGAAAAGCGTTTTGGCCAACGGCTGATCTGTAAGCTATTTCGTTTTGCGCAGCATTCTTTTAGTGATAATATTTAGCAGTTTACCGGAACAGGAGGTACAGTAGTAGACGTTACTGCGAGCCAAACGGAATGCCTGATAACGTTACTGTTGCGATACGGTGCCGGCCATTCAACAAAAGAGAGAAGAATCTAAAAAGTCCAGGATGTGTGTCGATCGTTGATGGCAAAAACATTCGCCTGGAAGGGAGCGATGGAAGTGCACACCAGTTTGGTTTTGACTATGTATACGGGGATAACACGGAACAAGAGCAAGTATTCGGCGACCTAGGGGTACCAATCCTGGACGCAGCACTAGGCGGCTTCAATGGCACAATTTTTGCATATGGCCAAACTGGCTCTGGAAAAACTTGGAGTATGACCGGTATACCGGAACAAGAGGGTATTATCCCACGTTTGAACAAAAAACTATTCGAGCGCATCAAGGAAGAGACAGCAAAGAAGGAAAAACAATATTTGGTGGAAGCTTCGTACTTCGAAATATACAATGAAATTATTTACGACTTGTTAGATCCCACACGAAAACCAGGCCAAAAAAGTAAGGAAAATAGTCTGCAAATCAAAGAAAGCAAAGCTTTGGGTATATATGTCAAAGGTTTGAAGTGTATTGTCGTCGACTCGATGGACAAGGTTCAACAGCTTATGGACCAAGGACAAAAAATGCGAACAGCGTCCGCGACGAAAATGAACGAACGAAGTTCTCGCTCGCACAGTATTTTTGTTTTGAAAGTCCAACAAAAAGACATCGCAAACCCGAATCGTGTCATTTTTGCCGCATTGAATCTAGTAGATTTAGCGGGTTCTGAACGCGCGTCGAAAACCGAGGCAACGGGTGCTCGCCTAAAGGAGGGCGCCAACATTAATAAGAGTTTGATGTCGCTTGGTAATGTCATTAACGCCTTAGCTGAGAACGCCAACCATGGTGGTAAGAAAAAAATCTTTATACCGTATAGGAATAGTAAGTTGACTCGCGTACTTCAAAATTCTCTGGGTGGAAATTCGCTTTGTAGTATGCTTGCGACTTGCTCGCCTGCGCTGGATAATATTGAAGAAACACTATCTACTTTGAACTACGCGAACCGGGCGAAAATGATCAAGGTAGAAGCTACAAAGAATGAGGAAATGACACAGATTGATGCGCTGAAAGATGAAGTTCAATTGTTGAAACAAAAGTTGCAAGAAATGGCTACCCAACCAGTCAATGTAGGTGGCGGTCTAGCTGACGAGGAGAAGATGAAAATGAAGGCTGAATACGAAGCGCAACTTCAAGAATTAAAAAGTCATATGAACCAAAATTGGGAAGATAAATCGAACAAATCGAAGAAATATGAAAAAGAGCGTCAGTTGCTTTTGGCAAAAAACAGGGAAGAACAAAAGCAACTGCAGCGACAATTTGAGCTTGAAAAACAAAAAAGATGGGCATTAATGGAAGAAAAAGGTGATATTGAAGGTATGCTGCGCGAACTAAAGCGCATAGTAATTCGAAGTGGCGGTAAATCAGCTCCGGGCCAAGAGGAGGATCCGCCGAAAAAGAAAAATGAAATTAAAGTTGATGAACTAGATGTGTGGTTATCTATGGTTGCAGAGGCTCGTCGCGCCGAAACAGAGGCAAAAGATCAAAAAACCGTTCTTTTAGTATACAAGAATGCTTTTGAAGCAGATCTAAATGCCTTGAGCGGGCAAGAACAGCAGGGTGTAGTACCAGGAGCATCGCCTGGTGGTACACCACCGCCGTCTCGGGTAAAGGCAATTGTGGACCAGGCGCAGTCAAAGCTGCAACATTTGTCTGGCGAGACAAAAAAGTGGAGCGCAGTTATGGACAAGGTACTCTCTACAGCTAAGCGAGTAGCACGGGCTATGCAAATGAAACTTGGTCCACCGCCTCGAAGTCCAAGCAAATCTCATGGAAACACTCCCAAGGTAGAAGCACCTCCAAGCGATACAATGTCCACGTCACCCGAGAAGACAGAAATGCCATTTGGAACAATAGAAGACGAAGTGGCACAGACCCGCGAATCTTTGAAACCCATAGTTCCCGGTCCCAAACCGCCCCTAAGCTCCAAGCTACTTACACGCCCACCCTTTCGGTACTTGGACGATGTGATCGGTGCTGTGACGGATTCGACGGGCTTCGGAAAAGGTCTCTTTGCAGGGCTTGAGCCAAAGGAAGGTGAAAAGCAACGCTCTCGAGAGGTCAAAGTGGAATACCTGGAGCGATTAATAATATGTATTGGATTGGCATTAGGACGCCCTGTAGACTGTGTACCATCCCATGTTGTTGCTGGCAGCGAATGTGAAAAAACAAATCGAATGTTACAACATTTAGCGAAAGTGGCAACGAACGACAAATTGGACTTTGAATCGCTCGTGCAACGAACATTAAATGGAGAAAGACCCGAGGGCCATGCAATGCAACAGAAGCGCTC
>LT658570.1:0-21519 GCA_900128575.1 Stramenopiles sp. TOSAG41-1
GTGGGTTTGCACGGGAAGGAGCGCAAGTGACTTGTGATGTAAATATTAAATTATTATCAGAGTCGTAAAATAAAAATATTATATTCGTCTTCTAGGATAAGTTTCACCTACTTTACTTACACTCTTATACCCAGCTACCCTAGTATCTCTCGGCGGGGCTATAGAATACTTATCGTACAATTTTATGTAACCATGATGATCTACTAACCACAGATTCACCATTTCTTCTACGTATGTGGTAGTGTAGGAAGCATACTTATCTTGTACGTTGATATAGTATTCTAAAGTCCATTCTCTATATGTACTATTGGGCATTCTCAATTTATTTTCTAGTGAGCTTACAGCTATGCCCACGGACTCGAACCACGTGCCCAGAGTTACCGATTTGCCTTCCACCCGTAATTCTCTGGGTGCACTCCACGGGTGAACATGTATAATGTTGTCACAATGGGTATGAACACCCGAATGAAACCACTGTTTGGTATAGGCATATTTGGGAGGATGAATACAAGTATCGGATGGTTTAAATTCTTCATATGGTATATTTTCTACAAGTTTTCTATCTCTTAGGGTTAAGTCTACATTATTTTCACGTATGGATATTCCCAAATGTATATGATCTCCTACAATCGGTCTGTATTTTATTGTCCATTTTCCCTGTATACCATAGTCATTACAATTTTCGTTGGTGACTTTAAATATTTTAAATGTAAATGGTGACTCATCTTTTTGTGCGGCTAAGGCAAAATTGGGGTGACTTGCGTACGAAAATATTTGACATGCGGATGAAAATGGGTGTACAACCATATTGTGGTCGTTTACCTGTATTACAATAAGTGTTATGTAATACAATATATAAAATAGGAAAGTAAATAGAAAGCAAAATTGTTGTGGATTAATCATTTATAAGAATAATTTATATATATTTATAGTTAATATCTCAAGTTACTAAAACGTGTTTTTCTATCACCAACCAATAATTTGGCGCTTACCCGTAGTTGGATTCCTAAATGGAAAAAACGAAAAAGAGTTGAATCAAAATACTGAGGCTGGTAAAATGACAAAATCTAGGCTAGATAAATTTATTAAAGCTTTACGTGACCCTAAAGCTGATGGAAATGATTTACCTAAGCAATTGAATTTACCAACGAGTATTTTGAAACGTATTGGTAATGAATTCTTGAGGACCTATGACGAAATGGTAGAATGTGCCAAACAACAAAAAATGATTGACATTCAAGTTGCCAGCGCGGGTACAAGTCAGGGCGCTTCACAAGTACGTACTACATTCTTAGATTATGATTCGATGAGTGATATGGAATTGAATGAATTAGGCGCCGAGCTAGATGAATTTACCGACGATGAATTGGAACATATGCTGGAAGAAGTTAATGTTGGACAGGGGAAAGACGACTATGACTCAATGTCTGATTCGGCACCCACATCCATAGCTGGACGTTCATATGATTCTAGTTCAGATGTTACTGAAGAATCTTACAATTCCAGTTCAGACGCAGCACACGAATCCTATAATTCCAGTTCTGACATGGCAGATGAATATGACTCTATATCTGAAGTAAGTGCGTCATATAACTCTGAGAGTGATGAAGACAACTAAAATATCATATAAATACTAAGTAAATTATTTTATAAATGCCACCGATCTATGTATGCTTTTTAGAAAATGATGATGAAATCATGGAAAGACATTGGCTAAATGCCATGGCTGCCCGTGTTGCACCATCATCGAAAGAAAACCCGAAGATCCACGTAGAATTATTTTTCCCGAAAGAGAACTCCACGCGACGAAACACCGAAGTCATGACCGGTGACGCATGTTCCATTCACTATGGAGGAGAAGTATTTTTACAACAGAAACGTTTTAGCAGGAAACAATGGTGTTTTCGAACATTGTCTTGTACCCAAGGTCAATATGATAAAGTGCTACAATTTTGTAAAGATCATAAAGGAGAAGGATTTAATTATTTATCGTACTTTTTACAACCAACGTGGTTCTCACCCGGACCATATGCATTGACCGCATTTGGAGTCCAACCGCGCTGGTTTTGCTCAGAAATATGTATAGGAGCATTGAAGGAAGGCAATGTTTTACATAAAGATGTCAATGTCTCTATGCATCCTCAAGAATTGTACACTATACTGGAAGATATGACAACGCCAGACTCTGTTCGTAATTATCAGGACATGGCGCTTAAATTCATATAGGTAGACACCATCTGTACCACGAAGAGATATACAAGACGTATATGGACCATAGAACGCACGCGGCAAACTTATGGAAGTGAACTGTGATGAATATAGATAGCAGAGTCATTAGAACCGCCACATAAAATGAATGTGCAAATCTACATTTTGTAAATGGATATACCCATGCTACCGATAGACAAAACCATGTATAATACAAGACGCAAATTGGCTTATCGAAATAAAACATCAATACTGTGGATTGAATTATTATCAATACTAGATACAAAAAACGTATAACGGAAAATCGAAATAAAATCCATGGTTTTGAATACTGAGCCAATTTTTGAAAATTTATGTGAAGAGGTGATTGTCCTTGTATCATGCGTGTGCATGCTATAAGTATCAGATGTAAAATTAAAGGTAATAACATTTATTTTTCTACTAATATATATACATATACATATTTATAATATGGAAACTACTTTATGGGTGCTAGGCACCGGTCCGCTCGTTGTACATAAACAATTTGTCAGAGACATCTCTCGACGACGACAAGACTGGTTTTTAGACGATACAGCCATACCCCGTGACCCACGAGCTGCCCTACTCCTATTGTACGAGCGTTGTGGCAATAATTATTTTTTGTATAGTAAATACATTAATCAAACGATGGGAAACATGATGTTTGATCACGTGAAGAGATTGCACTGGTGTGACTTCATGCGAGCAGAACCGGGTACATACATCATACAAGCACACACACGTAATGAGAAAAGAATTACAGCACATATAGTTTTTTCACTTTATGATGAATCTATGCGTAGATGTGGTGCCATACAAGTCATGACGTGGTTTAATATTGAAAAAAATGAAACCTGTATTAAAGTGAGTGATTTAAATATTTAAAAAAATGTCCTATTTGGGTTATAATTAATGTTGCCTGTTCCCGCATATATTGTCCGTTCTCTGTTTCTAGCTTCCTGTTCTTCTCTTGTCAATCGGCGGGGGGGAAGAACTTACTGAGTTTGTTCATGTTGTACTTATTGGATAATGTATTAAAAGTTAGTGAGTAAACTACCAGCGAGTGCCCCTGCCCCAGCGGCGATGGTTGAATAATTTGGGTTTGAATTAATACTAACCTCAGTAACCTCAGTATCGTCATTTTTACTTTCATCGTCCGGTACCGGACGGGGTCTTCGTCGATTAGGAGGCGAACTCGACCGTGAATCACGCTTTCTCTTTTTTTTACTTTCGTAATAATCGTTGTAAGTGACGTTAGGGTTCTTAGATTCATACCTCTTCCATTCTGTATACTCTGGTTGTTTGTTCCTTAAGTGAGCTTGGCTGACAAAATATTTTTTTTTTTTTTTTTCCATATCGTGTAAGTTACCCATTGGATCAAGGAATTTACATTCGTAACATGCCCGTCTCTTGCCTTTTTTTGGTATAAATCTTTCTATTACGATCTCGTACCACTTAAGTTCGTTATCCTGCTTGTCTCGATACGTCAAAAATAAATGTGTACCTTTTTTATATTCTCCAGTTTTCACTGTTCGTGCTTTTTCTTCTTCATTTTTTTTCTCGCGGATATCTGTATATATGCGTGTTGCCGATTGAAGCTGCTGATTGTCTTCCCGTTCCAGTTGTGGATCATTTTTTGTTCTCCCTGTTATTTCACCATTGGCGCGTTTTGCATCTCGTATTTTTGATGGTCGACCGCGTGCCATTTTTGATTTATATTGAGCTGGAGTAATCTTACCCCTGTCTTTTTTACCCTTAAGTACCTTCGGTAATCCGTCAGTCAAAAATTTTTTATGTTTCTTCTGAACATAAACAAACATTTGAACACATCTTTCTGCCGATACCTCCAAACTCATGGGGTAACATATATCGTCCTCATCAAAACCAACAAAAAAAGCTTTCTTAAATGCCAGTCGTTTTTCATTATAATCTGAACATATGCCCATGATCTCTTTCTGCTTTCTTTCGTTATTAAAATAGATAGACTTTAGATAATCTATAGGACAATCATGATGTTCTTTTTTGCATATAAGATTTGCCTGTTCACGGTATTTGCCACCCTTATGCTGGGTATATTTAAAACCCAGATCCAAATTCATCTTTCGTGCAGATGGATGCGAAAACCAATGTCCACCGCATATATCTAATGTAACCGATTTTCTTTGTGTGTCTAAAGCATGACTCATTGTCAATACTTTAAGTGGCGATGCGTACCCGCCTTCTTTAGCAGCCTCCCATGCAATATATATATATTTTCCAATATCTCCAACTTTTTCCTCTCTTAGCCGAAATGCTTGAAATGCCACAATTTCTTTCCCGCTACGCACAATCAAAAATTGGTCAGAGTTTTTTATGTTTCTATTTGCATCATAAGCTTTATAATAACAGAAGGGTATTGTCTTCTTCCTCATTTTTGCCATTTGCTTTAATTCATCTTTTGTAATTTCCTTTCTGTGTTTGTGTTCAAACTTTATACCCGCCCAACGTTTTAAACGGTTTACATGGTATTCCATGAATTTTAAAACTGATGTAAACACATGTTTTTTTCCCTTGTAAGTCTTTTCTAACGGTGTCTCTTCACTTATCGAATCAATGTCTTTCGCCATTCCCGGTTGATCAACAATATTCAGAATCAGTTCATCCGCATCCCTTTTGTCTTCCCTATCCGTTTCCTCGGTTGCATAGGTTAGCCAATGTTTTTGAAAATGTCCAAAATTCTTGAAGTCCTTGTAGGGCTTATGCATTTGCATCACATACTTATAAAATTGCAAATCGTTAAAATTCAATTCAAAAAATGTACCCATTTTCTCTTTAATTTCGCTGTCGTTCTCAATTTTTACTAAATTATTTAATATTTTTTTGAAATCATACTCTACCAATCCCAATATTCGTTTAAATTGACGATGCTTCAACTCTGCCAGTTTCTCATTTATATCGTCTGTTCCATGACCAAAATTTTCCAAATTCAGTTTCATGCCAGTGGCACGCTTGTGAAACTCTAGGCACGCGAAGACAAACTCTGGGATATCTGGTTTTATCATAAAATATATATCTCCTAAGAAATCAAACGAACGAGTTTCAGTCAAAATTTTTTTGTAATATTTCACGCTCATCGAATCCTCACCGTTCTTCTTTAGGAAATAAAACAATTGGCGTACAACAGAACCTGCCCTAACAGGATTTACCATTGTATGTGTTCTGGACTTATTGTTATCGTACGTTAAATAGTAGGCTTGCAAATCGATTGGCATTCCACCCCACTTCAGTCTTTTTTTTGGTTCCAGTACGTTCCATATAATATCAAATTTTTCCCATTGCTTGTGCTCGAAACAATATTGCAGCGGATACCCTTTATTTTCAATTTTATAAGAACCGTTGTCATCTTTAAGATACAATAGCGGAAAGGCGACCCACTTCTTCAAAAGCTCTGGATGTTTATTCTCCATTTCTTTAACAATACGAGCGAACTTTTCATTATGGAAATCTGAGTCGGAACGGTCTGGAACTAATAACTCAAGCAAACTAGGCTTAGTGTGCTCATCACCATTAATTTCACCACAATAATATTCAAACCCTATATCTTCTGGTGGAAGTGTAATACCGGCGCCTAAGTCCTTTAGGTGAACCCACTTCGAACCCAGTGTGTTTTTCCATATAGGTCTATTACCCCGTGATACATATTCCATGGTCTCCTTGCGGTAGGGGTTTTCGTCAGCGGAATATATCCTCTGTAGTTTCTTTACCGCAGATTTCAGTTCTTGTTCATCCTCGGGGTTAGTAATAACCCTAGACGATGAGTTGATATCCTCCCCTTTTTTCTTCACCAATACTTTGCTACCCGGATAAGCATCGTTTTGGGTTGTCGAACTTGCCATTTGACTACTCGTTGGAGCTGGGCGGCGCGATATATCTTTTTTTAAAAGCTTGTTGTGGTTCTCTGGTTTGTACCGATAAGTCATTTGTGAAACTTGTAGCTGCTTTCGCAAGGGTGCCAGTGCCGCCAGTGTCAGTGCCGCTAGTTAAGTAGTCACGCACAACCTCTTCACTCATTCTAGAAGTCATCTTCCCACACACAATTTATATAGGTATATCTTACAAAAGTATACGTAATAGGTATAAAAAATAACCAGCAGACTTGTGGGATTTTTTTTATTCTATAATAATTCATACTGGAAGAGTTATGCTTTTCGTGAAATGTGCCCCGTGTCCAGCCACAGAATTTATATAGACGTATCTAACAAAACTGTATGTACTTGGTATAGAAATAATTTGTGGGATTTTTTTAGAGCGTTTAAAATGGCATTTAATAGTATTTAGTGTAAAATATGGTGTGAATCAATAGTATTTAGTGTAAAAATGTCTGGTCCGGCTGTATTAATATTTAAAAATACCTTCGCACCGCTGAATATTGTGGGTTAATAGCGGGCGGGTATGCTGGTGCTTGTCTAGCTTGCATGTAACGTTCGTATGCTTTCTCTGCTACATCTTGTCTTTTCCGCGCTAACGCTTCTTTTTCTTCTTTCTCTGCTCCCTCTGCTTTTGCGGCTTCTTCCTTTGCTTTATTTGCTGCCTTTATTGCTTTCTCTAACTGTCGTTCTGCTTGCCCCACGGTGAGATTACCAACCCCAGTATCATCATCATCTTTACGTTCATCGTCCCGTACCGGAGGGGGTCTTGGTCGAGTAGGAGGCGATCTCGACCGTGAATCACGCTTTCTCTTCACGGTTGTAGAAGATGATCCACTATTTAGACTTTCGTAATAATCGTTGTAATTTGCATCGGGATTCTTCTGTTTATACTTCATCCACTCAAAATACTCTTTTCGTTTCTGAATTAAGTCTGATTCGTTGACATCATCATGAACATATAAATTATCGTATTCATCAATCCATTTACATTCGTAAAATGCCCGTCTCTTGCCTTCTTTTGGAACATATCTTTCTATTACGATAGTGTACCATTTAAGTTCGTTATCCTCCGGGTCTCGGTGTGTCAACATTACATGTTCATCCTTTTTATATTTCCTAGCTTTCCCAGTTTCCCCAGCTTTCCCAGTTTCCCCAGCTTTCCCAGCTTTCCCAGCTTCCCCTTCGCGTTCCTCCCTTCTCCTACGTTTTTCCTCTTCAAGGTATTTTTTGTCTTCTTGACGCAGTTGTGGATCATTTTTTGTTCTCTCCATTATTTCCCCGTTGGCGCGTTTTGCATCTCGTAATTTTGATGGTTGACCGCGTGCCATTTTTGAATTATATTGAGCTTTACTAATCTTACCCTTATCTTTTTTTTTCCGAAGGTCTTTCGGTAATCGGTTAAGAAGATATTTTGCATGTTTCTCTTGAACATAAACAAACATTTGAACTAATCTTTCTGCCGATACCTCCAAACTCATGGGGTAACATATCTTTTCTTTAACAAAAAAAGCGTCCTTAAATTTCCCTCGTTTATTCTTATAACGTTTACATATGCCCATTGTCTCTTTCTGCTTTCTTTCTTTATTAAAATAAATAGACTTTAGATAACGAATAGGACAATTGTGATATTCTTTTTTGCATATAAGATTTGCCTGTTTGTCGTATTTGCCACCGTCATGATGCGATGTATATTTAAAACCCAGATCTAAATTCATCATTCGAGCAGATGGATGCGAAAACCAATGTCCACCACATAGATCTAATGTAAGTTTTTCTTTTTTTGTGTCCAAGGCATGGCTCATTGTCAATACTTTAAGTGGCGATGCGTACCCACCTTCTTTGGCAGCCTCCCATGCAATATATATATATTTATCAATATCTTCTTCTTCCTGTTTTAGCTCAAATGCTTGAAATGCCACAATATCTTTTCCACTACGCACAATTAAGTATTCATTTTGTGGACAATGATGTTTGTCTATATTTTCTGTTACAGTTCTAGGTTCAAAATAACAGAAAGGTATTTTTTTTTTATTCATTTTTGCCATTTGTTTTATTTCATCCTTTGTAATACTAGTTTTGTGTTCAAATTTTATATCCGCCCAATGTTTTAAACGGTTTACATGGTATTCCATGAATTTTAAAACTGATGTAAATGTTCCATAACTCTTTTTTAGCGGCGTATCTTCACTTATCGTTTTAATTTCTTTCGACAACTTCAATTGATCAATAACATTCAAAATTAGTTCGTCCGCCATCTTTTTCTCTTCCATTTCCGCTTCCATGGTTATATACTTTAGCCAACCTTTTTGAAAATGTCCAAAATTCTTGAAGTTCTTGTAGATCGGCTCCATTTTCGTTACAAACTTATAAAATTGCAAATCGTTAAAATTCAAATTAAAAAATGTATCCATTTTTTGTTTAATTTCGCTGTCGTTCTCAATTCCTAATAAATTATTTAATATTTTTTTGAAATCATACTCTACCAATTCCAATATTCGTTTAAATTGCTCATGCTTCAACTCTGCCAGTTTATCGCATATATCGTCTGTTTCATGACCAAAACTTTCCAAATTAAGCTTCATGCCCGTGGCATCCTTGTGAAACTCTAGGCACGCGAAGACAAACTCTGGGATATCTGGTTTTATCATGTCGAATATATCCTGTAAAAAATCAAATTCACGAGTTTCAGTCAAAATTTTTCTGTAATATTCCACACTCTTAGAATCCTCTCCTTTTTTCTTTAAGAAATAAAACAATTGGCGCGCCACAGAACCTGCCCTGATAGAATTTACCATGCTATGTGTTCTAAAGTTACGGTGAGCGTACGAAATTCCTTCACCGTGAGCTGTTAAATAGTCAGCTTGCAAATCGATTGGTATTCCACCCCACTTCAATCTTTCTTTAGGTTCCAGTGCGTCCCATATAATATCAAATTTTTCCCATTGCTTATGCTCGAAACAATATTGCAGCGGATATCCTTTATTTATAATATGTTGATAGCCAGTTTGCCAATCAGTGTCTACATAAAGATATAATAACGGAAAGGCAAGCCACTTCTTCAAAAGTTCTGGATATTTATTCTTCATTTCTTTAACAATATCAGCAAACTTTTTGTTATGGAAATCTGAGCTGAAAAAAGACGCACCCTGTATGTCTCGTTGTATTCTACTTACAAAACTAGGCAATTCACTCAGTATTTCCAACAAACTTGGCACAACACTCCCAACATCAGAAATATCATCCTCATAATAATATTCAAACCCTATATCGTACGGTGGAAGTGTAATATCACCCAAGTGCTCTTGATGAATCCACTTATAGCCAAGTGTCTTTTTCCATAACTTCCTGTAGAAACTAGTCCATATTATGTATTCCATGGTCTCCTTGCGGTAGGGATTTTCGTCAGCCAAATATATCCTCTGTAATTTCTCTACCACCGCTTCCAGTTGGAGTTCATCCTCGGGTATAGGAATTCTACCCGGTGTGTTGATATCCACTTTCCGCTCCACCAGAAAATACCCCTTTTCTTGAAGCTCTTTTGTACCCGGGAAGGTATCGTTCTCGTTCGCTAGACTTGCCATTTGACTGGAACTTGAACTCAAATATCCGTATCTAAGTTTTTTGGTTTCGATATATCTAGCCAGTTGTCGTTCAGACTCACCCAATAATTTCCAGTGGACGGTATCTTGTCTTAATACACCACGGGGATCTTTTGGTAGCACCCTGTAAAAATATTCCGCAACAGACCTTTTTAGCTCGGGCTTCAAATCTTTAAACTGGTCCGAACTTGTATCAATACTATGACCTCCGTTCCGTAACTTTGTAATAGTCTTACGTAGTAATGTGTCGCGAGCGATATCACTTAAATCTTTACGAAGGAGCTTGTTTGGTCTTAAATTAGACATAGTGTGCGCAGCAGCCACGAGTGCCGCAGTGCCGCTAGTGCCGCTAGTGCCGCTAGTTGAGTAGTCACGCACAACCTCTTCATTCATTTTCACAGCAAAAATTATATAGGCATAACTTTACAACAAAACTCTATGTAATAAGTATAAAAATAACCAGCAGACTTGTGGGATTATTTTTATCCTATAATAATTCATACTGTAATTTTATACTTTTCGTCAAATCCATCATTTCGTGCAGAGCAGCGGAGGCACGTATTGACTCCTCTACCATGGAAATAGTATTACGATGATGTGGAATATTACCGCGTACACACTATGGGCTAAAATATACGACTAAAATATTTTTTAGGGGGGGGCATACAAGTCATGTCGTGGTTTAATATTGAAAAAAATGGAGTGATTTAAATATTTAAAAAAATCCATAACTGTCAGTGAATGCCCTAGTTGGGTTATAATTAATGTTGCCTGTTCCTGCATATATTGTCCGTTCTCTGTTTCTAGCTTCCTGTTCTCGCCATAAGCTTAACTGTTCTTCTCTTGTCAATCGCCGAACTTCCGGTGTTTGTTCCTGTTGTACTTATTGGATTAAAAGTTAGTGAGTAAACTACCAGCGAGTACCCCCGCCCCAGCGGCGATGCTTGACCAATTTGGGTTTGGATTAATACGAACCCCAGTAACCTCAGTATCATCATCTTTACGTTCATCGTCCCGTACCGGAGGAGGTCTTCGTCGAGTAGGAGGCGATCTCGACCGTGAATCACGTTTTCTCTTCACGGTTGTAGAAGATGATCCACTATTTAGCTCTTCGTAATAATCGTTGTAAGTGACGCCCGGGTTCTCAAATTTATACCTCTGCCATTTTGCATACTCTTCTTGTTTCTTAATTAAGTTTTTTTCGTTGAGTTCTTTATATTTATATGTTTTATCATTTTCATCAATCCATTCAGTTTGGTACCTCGCCCGTTTAGGACCTTTTTTTGGAATAAATCTTCCTAGTACGATCTCGAACCATTTCAAAACGCCTTCTTTGTTTCGTTCCCTGTACATTAGATGATCACCTTCTTTATATTCTCCAGTTTTCACTTTTCGTGCATTTTCTTCTTCAAGATTTTTCTCGCGGATACCTCTATATATGCGTGTTGCCGATTGAAGATGCTGATTGTCTTCCTGTTTTAGCTGTGGATCAATTTCTTTTCCCCCCATTACTTCCGCGTTGGCGCGTTTTGCATCTCGTATTTTTGCTGATTTACCGCGTGTTTTTTTTGATTTAGCTTGAGCTGCAGTAATCAAACCCCTATTTTTCTTATTCAGAATGTCCTCCTTGAATCGCTTAAGAAGATATGTTGCATGTTTATTTTGAACATAAACAAACATTTTAACTAATCTTTCTGCCGATACCTCCAAACTCATGGGGTAACATAGTTCATCACCAGCATTAAAAAAAGCATCCCTGAAATTCTTTCGTTTAGTCTTGTAACGTGACTCTATGCCCATGATCTCTTTCTGCTTTTTTCCTTTAAAATAAATAGACTTTAGCTTACTTATAGGACAGTTGTGATATTTTTTTTTGCATATAAGATTTGCCTGTTCGTCGTATTTTCCACCATTAAAAAGGTGGTTATATCTAAAACCCAGATCCAAATTCATCTTTCGAGCAGATGGATGCGAAAACCAATGTCCACCACATATATCTAATGTAAGTAATTTTCTTTTTGTGTCTAAGGCATGACTCATCGTCAATACTTTCAGTGCCGATGCATACCCACCTTCTTTGGCAGCCTCCCATGCAATATATATCAATTGATTAGTAGCTCCTTCTTCTTCCATTTTTAGCTCAAATACTTGAAATGCGACAATTTCTTTACCACTACGCACAATCAAGTATTCATTTTGTGGACAATAATGTTTATCTATATTTTCTCTTACCTCTTTAATTGTATAACTAACGAAAGGTATATAGTGTTTCCTCATTTCTATCATTTGCTTTAATTCAGGATCTTCAATTGTTGGTGTGTATTCAAATGTTATACCCGACCAATGTTTTAAACGTTGGACGTGATATTCCATAAATTTTCGAACCGTTGTAAATGTTCCATATTTCTTTTTTAGTGGCGTAGCTTTACTTATAGATTTAATTTCCTCCGCCAACTTCAATTGATCTATAACATTCAGCGACAGTTCGTTCGCATACCTGTTGTCTTCCAATTCCGTTTTCATGGTTATATACTTTAGCCAATGTTTTTGAAAATGTCCAAAATTCTTGAAGTTCTTGTAGACCGGCTCCATTTTCATTACAAACTTATAAAATTGCAAATCGTTAAAATTGGAAGTAAACAATGTATCAATTTTTTCTTTAATTTCGCTGTCGTTCTCAATTCCCACTAAATGATTTAATATTTTTTTGGAATCATACTCTACCAGTCTCAATATTTTTATGAATTGCTCGTGGTTCAACTCTGCCAGTTTCTCATTTATAATGTCTGTTCCATGACCATATCTTTCCAAACTAAGTTTCATCTCTGTGGCATCCTTGTGAAATTCTAGGCACGCGAAGACGAATTCTGGAATATCTGGTTTTATCATATAGAATATATCCTGTAGAAAATCGAATTCGCGAGTTTCAGTCAAAATTTTCTTGTAATATTTCACACTCTTATAACCCCCTCCGTTTTTCTTCATGAAATAAAACAATTGACGTGCCACAGAACCTGCCCTAACAGGATTTACCATGACGTGTGTCTCAAAATCAAGGTGATCGGACGGAATTTGTTCACCATGAGCCGTTAAATAGTAGGCTTGCAAATCGATTGGTATTCCACCCCACTTCAATCTTTCTTTAGGTTCCAGTGCGTTCCATATAATATCAAACTTTTCCCATTGCTTATTCTCGAAACAATATTGAAGTGGATACCCTTTATTTATAATATATTCATAACCGTTCCGCCAATCAGTGTCTATAGAAAGGTATAATAACGGAAAGGTAAGCCACTTCTTCAAAAGTTCTGGGGACTTACGCTTCATTGTTTTAACAATCTCGGCAAACTTCTTATCATGGAAATATGTGTCGGTAATACGCGCACCCCGTATGTCTCGTTGTATTCTACTTACAAAATTAGGCAATTCACTCAGTATTTCCAACAAACTTGGCACAACACTCCCAACATCAGAAATATCATCCTCATAATAATATTCAAACCCTATATCTTTGTTGGTATGGTACTCGGGCTCTATATCTTCTGGCGGAAGTCTAATATCGGTATGCTTTTGATGAACCCACTCGTAGCCAAGTGTCTTTTTCCATATCTCTCTGCGACTCCGTGATATATATTCCATTGTCTCCTTGCGGTAGGGATTTTTGTCGCTCGAATATATCCTCTGTAGTTTTTTTATCGTTGAGACCAGTTCTCTCTCATCCTCAGGTATACTAACAGTTCTTGACGACGAGTTGATATTCTCTCCCCGCTTCACTAGTTTATATCCGGCTTCTGCAAGTTCTGGGGTACCCGGATAAGCATCGTTTTGGTTTGTCAAACTTGTCATTTGACTACTTGTTGCAGCTGGGCGGCGCGATATATCTTTTTTTAAAAGCTTGTTGTGGTTTTCTGGTTTGTACCGATAAGTCATTTGTGAAACTTGTAGCTGCTCTCGCACGGGTGTGAGTGCCGCTAGTGCCAGTGCCGCTAGTTAAGTAGTCCCGCACAACCTCTTCATTCTAGAAGTCATCTTCAACCACCAAATTTATATAGCAGTATCTTTCGTAACTCTATATACATAGTACAAAAAGTATTCCGGAGTGTGTGTTGGGATTATTTTCAGCCTATAATAATTCATACTGTAATTTTATACTTTTCGTCGAATCCATCATTTCGTGCAGAAAAGATTCGGCACATTGAGTCAATTTCACTCTACCATGGAAATAGTATTACGATGATGTGGAATATTACCGCGTACACACTATGGGCTAAAATATACGACTAAAATATTTTTTAGGGGGGGAGACCCCTCATACACACCAAATCGTAGTCCCTGCTGTGTAATGCTAGCTCATTAGTAGGCAAATAGCAGGTAAAAAATAGGCTGACACAGCAGGCACTAAGAATATTGACCGATTTTTTTANTTTTTTACTTTACCCCCCTAAGAAATATTTTAGTCGTATATTTTAGAGTATAGTGTGTATATGGTAATTTTCCANATAAATGGGAAATGAATTTCTACCATGCGGATAGCAGGTAACAAGTACCCTGAAAAAAATTTTTAGCATGACGCTAGTATTACGGGTAATTAGGCTTAAAATATCATTATGTGCGGATATTTTTATGTCCGTAAGATACGAATATGATTAGCGTCAGAAATTTCCGAAGATATTTTTATTAGGATGACACAGCATTAGCTTCCAAATTTTTTTTAAAAAAAGGTAGTTCCCACTGTGTCTATGGTAGCTCGTGACCGTTTTTCAAAAATGGGAAACTAGAGTTTAGGGGAAATACGGTTGTGTGCGGATATTTTATTTCGTTACCATAGGTGTAGCATTGGTAACTTTTGATAATTATTTGGGGACAAACTAGAGCTCAGCCACGAGTGTATATATGACCGGGAATAATTATAATATACGATGCAAACCTTTCGTAAACTTCAGAGTGCACTCGACTATGATGGTGGACCCACAAGAAGTGTATATCAATGTGGTATACCTGCGCAGGCGTTTATTGTAGCGTCTGAACGCGAGTTTTACCATAAATTATTGCGCGGAACGGTTCAAGCACAACGTAATTATTACGAAGTCATTAAACCGTATAAACCGTGTCATCTTCATCTCGATCTGGACCTTAATTGTCAGAAACATCCTAGTATAGAAATAGCAGACGTGTGGAAAACTATACAACCATATATAGATGGATGTATAGAGGATATGGGACACGAGATAGAAGAGTGTATCGTAATGGATAGTTCAAATGACAAAAAGGGTTCCTATCATATTTTATATAAATTGAAGAATCATATATTCGCATCCAGTGCACATGTTGGTGCATTTCTCCGATGTCTCTACACACACCAGATTCACAAACTCCCCGATATCCGGTTTGTCTGGAATGAATTTGTAGATATGGGTATCTATACACGAAATCGTTTGTTTCGTATGTTATCATGTACTAAAAAAAGTGACCCAACACGGGTACTTCGTTGGGAAGGACATCCTTGTTGTTTTGATACGTGGAGAAAATGTAAAGTACAACCTGTGACAACTTCCAGACAAGAAATTGAATGCACTGAACCGGGGGACAACAATACACCTGCACAATATATGGGATCTACACTTCAAGGAAGGACATCCTTCGACGCATTTACCGATATATTCAAGAATTTTGCATCTACCTTGGGGTCTGTCAAACGTATATTCTGGATGCGAAAATGGTTACGTTTTACAATAACACTTGAAGATAAATTTTGTATCTTCAAAAATGATTATCACAGGAAGAACAGTAATTATATCGTTGTCGATTTGTTAACGATGAAATATCATTTCAAATGTTGGAGCAAAACTTATGCGTGTTGTAATAATGCAAAATCAAACGCAAAACCATTACCCGAAGAGATTATGATGCAGATAAAGCAGATGAAAGAGCATCTATAGGTTGGATGGCTTCATTGGAGTACCCGATTCCACCTATTCCCGCCGGTTGGATTGTCGGTGTTATGGCAATCGTCCTCGGAGGAGCCATGTTTCTAGGATCGTTCGTCATCATGATTAAAGTCTGTGCCAATCCTAAACGTTTTCCCGCGCAATTTATGTTATTATTGATCGCATCTATGATTACCATATACGGTATTTCAGAAGTCGTTTTTCACCCATTAGAATTGCCAGGTCGTTAAGTCTGTCGAGACCAATTCGGATTCAATGACCTCTTATGTCTCTGATATAGCGCATTCCCTTAAAACCCAGCTGAGCGATATGTTCTTCAATTTAGAAGTATAAATATAATTTAGATATAAATAAATGGAACAACGAAAACCACGCACTGAGCCCAAAAAGCCCGAATGCTGTTCCATGAAAACGCTTACTATACTGATATTAATTACCATGTTGGTACAACTTTTTATAATGTTGATGCCGGTCTACCTAGGTATATCATTTTATGCAAATAATAAAGAAGCACTAGCATACTCGAAGAATTTACACGTAAAACAAATTATTGATAGAGCCAATGATGTGGGTGATTTGCCGATTGCAATGGTAGCTGGAGACGTTGTAACTAGCACAAAGGGCGCAAAAGAATCTGTTGTCCAAGCGGTTGAAATACTGTCCAGAATGAATATTATAACCAAACAGGTAAAGGAAGATATTGGAATCATAAAGAATATACGGGATATTACACGTAAATTGATAAAACCTATTGATGCAGTAACAGATTTATTAAATGATGAAACTAGACAAGAAGTACATAAAGTTATAGAAAAAATTAATAGAATGTTACAAACACTCACCGATGATGAGATTTCCAATGTTTTAAACAAAATCAATTCTGTATCAAACAGTGCTGAAAAGTTTTTATCCCCTGAAAATCAAAATAGGACAAATCATGTATTAAAGGACTCCGATGAAGCATTGTCGAAAATAAATAATTTACTAGGTAAATTTAATTAACTTTATACGTTTATAATATTTATAAAAAATCAGGCAATTATAATTCACTTTTCTTTTTACCCCCGTGTGCTCTTAATAGCTCTTTTATTTCGACCACAGTTTGATTGTGCCACCGTTACCACCACTAATAATCGTATCATTGTGGACGGCAAGGGCGTTTAGCCAATCAGAATGCCCTTCGAGGGTCTTTATGCATTCCCCATTGAGCGTCCACAATTTGATTTCACTTAAAGAAGCGCTGATGATGAGATCCTTGAGGACGGCGAGGGCGGTTACATTATAATCATGCCCTTTGGTCCTGATGCATTTCCCCTCGAGGGTCCACCATTTGATTTCTCCGTTGCCAGAGGCACTGATGATGAGATCCTTGTGGACGGCGAGGGCGGTTACCGATGTAGAATGCGCTTTAAAGTACCTTATGATTCTTCCTTTGATGGTCCAGATCTTGATTCCTCCGTAGTCGCCATATTCGTCGCCAAAGCCGCTGATGATGGTATCCTTGTGGACGGCGAGGGCGTTTACCCCGCCAGAATGCCCTTTGAGGGTCCTGATGCATTTCCCCTCGAGGGTCCATAGTCTGACCGTACTATCCTTAGAGCCGCTGATGATAAGATTCTTGTCCTTGTGGACGGCGAGGGCGTTTACCCAATCAGAATGCCCTACGAGGGTCATTATGAAAGCTCCTTTGATGGTCCAGATCTTGATTTCCTTGAACGAGCCACTGATAATAAAATCCGTGTAAACGGCGAGGGCGTATACCCACGCATAATGCCCATCGAGGGTATTTAGGCAATCTCCATTATGGTTCCACAATTTGATGGTCTTGTCCTGAGACCCGCTGATGATGGTATTCTCGGTGACGGCAAGGGCATTTACCCAACTAGAATGCCCTTTGAGGGTCTTTTTCACCGCATAATTTTCATATGTTCTACCAGCCTCCTCTGCTTGCACATCATCATTTTTACTTTCATCGTCCCGTACCGGAGGGGGTCTTCGCCGAGGAGGAGGCGATCTCGACCGTGAATCACGTTTTCTCTTTCCAGTTGTAGATGATGATCCACTATTTAGACCTTCGTAATAATCGTTGTAACTGGCGGCGGGATTCTTCTCTTTATACTTCATCCACTCTAAATACTCTTTTTGTTTCTGAATTAAGTCTGATTCGCTGAAAATTTCTACTGTACCATCGTTAATGTTTATGCATTGGTAACTTGCCCGTCCTTTTTCTGAAATAAATAATTTTTCTATTTCGATCGTGTACCACTTAAGCTCGCCATTCTTGTCTCGGTACGTCAACTTTTTACGTTCATGCTTTTTATATATACCAGCTGTCTCTTCGCGTGCCTCCCTTTTCCTACGTTTTACCTCTTCAAGTTCTTTATTATCTTCTCGTTCCAGTTGCTTATCATTTTTTGTTCTTCCACTTAATTTTCCAGTTGCACGTTTTAAATCTCGTAATTTTGCTGCATGACCTCCCATTTTTGATATATATTGATCTCCAGTAATCTTACCATTATCTTTTTTTTTCCGAAGGTCTTTCAGTAATCGGTTTTTAAGATATTTTGCATGTTTCTCTTGAACATAAACAAACATTTTAACTAATCTTTCTGCTGCTACCTCCAAATCCATGGGGTAATGTATACGAGGTTTATCAACAAAAAAAGCGTTCTTAAATGTCTCTCGTTTATTCTTATAACGTTCACATATGTCTTCTGTCTCTTTCTGATCTCTACCTTCGAAATAAATAGACTTCAGATTATCGATAGGACAATCATGGTGTTCTGATTTGCATAAAAGTTCCGCTTGTTCTCGGTATCCGGCTGGATAAAAATATTTAAAATCCATATCTAAATTCATCATTCGAGCAGATGGATGTGCAAACCAGTGACCGCCGCATAAATCTAATGTAAGTAATTTCCTTTGTGTGTCTAAGGCATGACTCATTGTCAATACTTTAAGTGGCGATGCGTACCCACCTTCTTTGGCAGCCTCCCATGCAATATATATGTGTTTATAAGTATCTTCTTCTTTATTTTTTAGCTCAAATACTTGAAATGCCACAATTTTTTCCCCACAACGCACAATTAAGTATTCATTTTTTGGGTGCTTCGATTGACTTATATTTGCTTCTACGACATCGAGATCATAAAAACAGAAAGGTATTTTATCTTTATTCATTTCTACCATTTGCTTTAATTCAGGTTCACTAATACTAGTTTTGTGTTCAAATTGTATATCCGCCCAACGTTTTACACGTTGTACGTGGTATTCCATGAATTTTAAAACTGATTTAAATTCATATTCTTTTTTTTCGTAAGTCTTTCTTAGCGGTGTATCTGGCTTTATCGATTTAATTTCCTCCGCCAACTTCAATTGATCTATAACATTCAGCGACAGTTCGTCCGCATCCCTTTTCTCTTCCATTTCCGCTTTCATGTTTATATATTTTAGATAACCTTTTCCAAAATGCCCAAAATTCTTGAAGTCCTTGTAGGGCTTATGCATTTGCATCACATACTTATAAAATTGCAAATCGTTAAAATTCAATTTAAAAAATGTACCCATTTTTTGTTTAATTTCGCTGTCGTTGTCAATTCCTAATAAAATATTCAATAATATTTTGAAATTATACTCTACCAGTTCCAATATTCGTTTAAATTGCTCATGGTTCAACTCTACCAGTTTATCGCATATATCGTCTGTTCCATGACCAAAACTTGCCAAATTAAGTTTCATGCCCGTGGCACGCTTGTGAAAGTCTAAGCACGCGAAGACAAATTCTGGGATATCTGGTTTTATCATGTCGAATATATCCTGTAAAAAATCAAACGAACGAGTTTCAGTCAAAATGTTTTTGTAATATTCCACACTCTCATCATCCTCTCCGTTCTTCTTTAAGAAATAAAACAATTGACGTGCCACAGAACCTGCTCTAATATCGCTGACCGCGGCATGCGTCTGGTATAAATGATGGTCGTACGATATCCCGTCACCATATGCCGTTAAATAGCGGGCTTGTAAATCGATTGGCATTCCACCCCACTTAAGTCTTTTTGTTGGTTCCAGTGCGTTCCATATAACATCAAATTTCACCCATTGTTTACGCTCGAAACAATATTGCAGCGGATATCCTTTATTCATTAAATGACTACGTTTATATTCCTTATTTGTGTGAAACCAGAACAGAGGAAGCGCAAGCCACTTTTTCACCCAATTTGGCTTTCTTTTCCCCATTTCACTAAAAAATTTTGTAAAGTTTTCATCGTCTTTAAACCTTATATAATGCAATAACGTAGGATAAATGTTTTCCGAAGCAGTTTGGCAATATTCAAACCCTACGGAATTCCAATTGAATCTATTCGCGTAAATATGACTGAAAGAGTCTGGATACTCACTCATCCGTTTTACAAAGTTCACAAGCTCTTCACGGTACGGAGTTTTGTCGGCACGATAGTATTTCCGTAGTTCTTCCTCCACACCATACATGTTAGGTGCGTTTTTACCTTTCTTTATGCACTTGAACTTACGTTTCCTTTCTTCTAAGCGGTATCCTTTTTTTTCAATGTCCTTACTAGAATTACCGGGTCGTTCGACTGCGATTAGCTGTTGATATTTTTGTTCATCTTCTACCTCTAATTGTTTTATCTCTTGAGCTATCTTTTCTGCTTCTGGAGCCAGCCTCAATTGATCGAAAGTTAGAGTATGAGCTTCATCGTAGGGCACGTATTTATTGCCTACTGCAAGACGTTTAAACATATTAAATGGGTTCGCAACCATTCGCTTTTGAAGAACTTCTTTGTACGCAGTTATTTTCTTATTTATGTCTTCTTTTGTGCCTTTTGCAAACGGAATATTGTCGTCATCGCTAAGAACATATTCTTGACTGTCGTGACCGTCGCTAGATTGTTTTCGACGAACGGGCTGCTCGTTCGCCCTTCTTGACCGAATGGAGGGTGCTTTGCCAACCATGTATAGTTGTTTTTCTTTCTTCCGAGATCTATGCATTTGGGCTCGAAATTGTTCCCTCAACTCCCTCTCCCTCTCCATTATCGTCAGATCCCTCTCCCATTGTTCTGCTTCTGGTGATAGAATCAATTCATCAATCGTTTCATAATCTACCCCATTGTTGGTATACTTGCCCTTTGCCATCGTTTTAAAGTCACGAAGAGAACGCACTGCCATATGCCTGCCAACCGCTGCCCACCGTCTCTTTTTCTCCAGTAACTCTTTTCTTGTGCCTTTTGCATAGGGAATCATAGTCTTACGGTCAAAAAGAACCCCTCCTTCCGAGCCGCTGCTGCCAGAGTTTGATATGCCCGGGCGCTGTTGCAAAGAACCCAATGGATTATGATACATGGTTTCGGATGAAATATCTTCGGGGTGAAGCGTCTTGTGGTCACTCCGTTGCTGACCTATCGTGCCTTCAGCCAGTAGCCTCGCCAACTCTTCATTCATTCTAAGAAATTATTACACTTTTATATAGGTATAAATCTTTAGGTTTTCAAGTACACAACAATGGTCCCGTAATATAATCTTGTTTGATTTTATCATATATCATAGAAGGTATTTTTTAGCCCAAATATACGTCTTATCTATTTCGACTAGCACCTCTGACCGCTTACCATAGAAATAGTATTATGACGATGTGGAATATTACCATGTGCACACTATGGTCTAAAATATACGACTAAAATATTTTTTAGGGGGGGAGACCCCTCATGCACACCAAATCGTAGTCCCTGCTGTGTAATGCTAGCTCATTAGCAGGCACACAGGCTGTAAAAAATAGGCTGACACAGCAGGCACTAAGAATATTGACCGATTTTTTTACTT
>LT658571.1:81-21398 GCA_900128575.1 Stramenopiles sp. TOSAG41-1
GTTGTGTTTGTGTATGATATTGTGTGATGTCTATTATTTTGGTGTGTGTTTTTATTCACACATATGTATATCAATATGTAATATTTACCAAATTTCGTGTGTGTATAGTGCAAAACCACCCAGTGAAAACGAAGAGAGAAAGTTTAAAAAATATTACAAAAGAGTACGAGTAATATAAAATATATCTTGGTTAAAATCTAAGTTATAATATAAAATATTACTTCCGTAAAATTTAGTAAAAAATTCATTTTAAATATATATTAAAGAAAAAAGTGTAAAATTATCTTTATGCACATTAATTAATTCAATTAACATGTTAACATCCTATCTCTAAAAAATAATAAAAAAATAATAAGAAAAAAAGAAACTGTGTGGTGGTGAAAAGGTATTTAATAATGGTGTGTAAGCTTAGTAAAATTATTTAATATTGTAAATGCAGCCTTTTTCTTCTATAATAAATAAAGTTAGTTAATTATTACAATACTATACTATTTAGCTATTTATTATTATAGATACTAAGATGCAAGTAAGGGAGACTTATTTCTGTTATTATAAATTTAATATTATATATTTTTAGCAAAATTATTCACACGAACAACAATGAAATTTATTATATCACTTTTGCATTTTAATATAATATACCATTTAATTATTGCACCTACTCTTATAATATATGCAAACCATCATTCATCAACTTCTTCTTTATATACAGATTATATAAAGATATATATATATATATATACTTCCTCACCATATGAAACCCCCGTAAAATACACGACCAATACAAACCATAAAGGTACAACAACAACGACACACACACAAACAGATATAATAATAATAATAATAATACCACAAAAAAAATGTCCAACCGTCGTCGTAGTAATAGAAGAAAACCAAAAGATTCAAGACCACGTAGGAAACGTAAAGGTCATCATCACCATCTTGGTGAAATAGCTAAAATTACACGTGGTGAATACGAAGATTCATCATCGGATGATAGTTCTGACGTCCCGGATCACTTCCATCGTAGAAGGGATAGTCGTGTGGAAGACTTTCAATTTGCAAAGTTTCATGCTTATTATTCATCCCAAGACGATGAAGAAAATAGCTCTGAAGAAGAGGATTCAGATGCTTATGATAGTTCTGATGATAACAATTTTGGCTCTTATCGAGGAAAAGGAAGACCACAGAAACAAAACACGTTTAAATTCAATGATGATCAAAATCTGAACGAAGAAATTGAATCTGAAGAAGATGAAGCACGTCGACATACTAGATATTCCACAGAATTGCGTGGAACCTATCAATATGCCGCTGATGACGATGTAGCAAAAGTTCGTAAAGATGTTACAAAAGCTGTAATAGACGTAAATAAACCTTCTATATATAATGATATGAAAACTTTGTTACATGTTGCTTGTGAACATGGTGCAGATGATGTTGTTGATTTATTGATTAATGAATTAAATGCTGATTTATTTGTTACAGATCGTACGGAACAAAATGCATTACATATATGCGCAAAATCTGGTAGAACTGGAATGATAGATACGATGATAGAAAGTTTAGAAGATGAACCAGGTTTAAAAAAAAAATTAATTAACTCTGAAAATCGATATGGAATGACACCATTAATGATAGCAACTGATTTTGGACGTAAACGAGTTGCAAGGTATTTATTACGTGAAGATGGTATCAATATCAAAACAAAAGCTTATGGTGGTGTACACTTAGATCGTAATTGTATACAAATTGCACAAAATAATATCGATGATTACGCTGGAACAACAAGAGGTGAAAATACTGTTACTATTTTAGATTTATTAGAACAAAAAAAGAATGAATTACGACAAGGAGGTGGTGGAGGACGTAGTCGCTCTTCATCAACAAATAATAATAATAATAGCAACAATAGTCGTAAATTACAATCTGGAAAAGGTAAAGCAATCTTTTTAAGAGCTATTGGTCATTTTAGTAAGTGAGAGAGAGAGAGAGTGTGTGTGCAGAAGGTGTTATTATAATATATTTAATTTACTATATATATAATAATATACCGTATATATAAGAAGAAAGGAGTAGAGGCACCGAAGATGAAAAGGGAGAGGGAGGGAGGGGACAAAATTGGTAATTGGTGTGTGTGGTTGGAGAAAAATTTATAAAAAATTGAAAAATCTTTAGAAAAATATATTTTTTTATCCCATTGATTTAAAGAGTAAAGTCGTAAAGTCATTTTTAAATACTATCATTACATTTTAAATTTACAGCTCCAGCGTTATCACTTTCTTTAAAAAATTATTAAAAACACACGCGTCGTAAATACAAAACACACGTCAGTATTACACAAAATTACACCAACTCTCCACTAGTGCGGCTATAGGAGAGCGCACAGAGAATAGAGGGCCATTTCATGATGGCCTTCTCCTTCTATCTCTCATCTTCGTCGTTTTTTCTCCGGTTTATAAGTAATACTATATACACCTTCACTATTTGCTTCAGCAGCAGCATTATTACGTAATTCATTTGCTTTTTCAATCATTTCATCTTCTAATTTTAAACGATCACTTAATGTGGATTTTTGTAATTTACGGCGTTTTTCTTTTAATTTCTTTTGTTTTACACTTTGTCCTGGTACTAATTCAACATTTTCATGTATTGGTACAGCTTTTAATTTGTTTTTCTTCTTGTTCTTTTTCTGTGTTTCATCCTCTTCTTCGTCAACCACATTATTGAATACATTATCGTTATTGCTTTCGTCATCATCCTCATCCCTATCTCGTTTTAAACCACGATTTACATATCGTTTATCACTAAATACATCTTCATCATTATTATCATCATCTTCATCACCAACACCATCGCTATCATCATTATAATTTGTCCATTGATTACGTTCCGTTTCAGTCGATGGCAATAATCCATGTTGTTTTCGTAATTCAATTTCTTTAGCGGTAATACCACTTGGATTTGATAATTTAAATTCCTCACTTGCTTCATCAATTTGAAAATCTGGATTTGAAAATAAATCTTGAAAACGACTATCTCCACCACCTCCATCTGATGTTGATGGTATAATTTTATTATTATTATTATCATCATCTTTGGCTTTATTCTTATTTGTTTCATTTAATAAATGTTGTCTCAGTGCTAATTCTTTATTGACTTTTGGCAATGTACTGCGCATATTAATACGTTGACCACGTTTTTTCTGAATACGTTTTTTAATTTGTTCTTTTTTCCATTCTTCATATTTTTCTGGTTGCGCAACTGCTTTCACACGTTGATGCAATCTTGCATCCATGAAATAACCATGCATATATCCACGTAATAAATTGGTACCGATTAAATGGGATAAATTTAAATCGATCAATTCTTCTTTTGTAACAAATTTATAATCTTCCCATGTTGATACACGTTGATTAATTTGATCTTCTTCTAATTCTTCCGTCAAATTATCTAAGAACGAGCACCAACTTGGGGCAGGTCCTATGGTTGGTACATAAAAAGTAGTTACTTTACTCTGTTCCCCAGTTAAAAAGAATAAACCACTGTTTTTATTTGCCATACATAAATCAGTTGTTTCACAGATACTAGCTGTTTCAATATTTGCAACGATGCTTTTCCCATTGATACTCGTAGTACTATTTGCTGTACCAGCGTTACTATTATTACTTGGTGCTTTGCTATTCCATATTTTAATCATTTTCGGATCAGCAGTTATTATATTATTATTGGAATGAAAATGCACGGTATGTATACCAACTTCATATGGATGTTCTTTTTTCATTAATGGTTTAATCATTCTTAAATCATGTAAATATACAATTCCATCATTTGTTCCAGTTAACATATTTAATCCATCTGGACTAAATTCAAATGCGGTTAATTCTTCATTTGATAAATTCATTGCTGCTGTACATTTTTTATTACGTGTATCCCATAGTTCTACGGTACCACTTTCACTAGCAAATCCTAATAAACATCCTAATGGACTTTGTGCTACTCTATTAATACCTTGATTTTCCATATTATTTGTTGTATATGATTGTAAAAATCGTCCTTGTTCTAAATTTAAACGATAGACATCTTTTGATGATGCAGAAATTATTAAATCACACGTATGTTTTTCATAAATCATATCCCTACCAAATTTTGGAATACGTATAGTATAATGTTTACCTAGTTTTGTATATAATATTATTATAAATATACGTATGTTAGTATATATTTGGAGAGATGCAATGGTATGTGTGTGTGTGTATGTGTGTAGGATAAACTTACCATATGCTGCATGTAACTCAATCGTACGATCTTGTCGTAATAAAGCAATTTTACGATAACTATCTTCTAATACTTGTAAACGTATCACTTCTGCATCGACAAATCGTTCACATTTCATTGATAAATTGTCTGTTTCAAATATTTTAATCATGGGTGGGTAAACACCTGCACTAACGATGTAACGCCCAGACTCAACCGTTTGTATGCATGAAGATGCTGTTGGAAATTCAAAATCTTGTATTAGTTCTACACGTCCACGATATTCGTCAGTTTTTCTTAATTTTCGTTTTTGTCTATCTGATAAAAAATTTGGTAATGATTTTCCAGACGTTAAATTATATATTTTAATACCATCGACTAATTCAGTGACGGAAAGACCATTAATAGCGGATGCTGCTTTGGACATTGTGGTTATATATATAAATATATATCTTAATATATTTGTGTTTGATTGGTTGATTGTTTGGGAGAAGCAAATTTAACAAAAAATGTTCTTATTATTTTTCCAAATTTTAACTTTTTAAATTAATCTAAAATGTAAATAATTGTAAAAATAAATTTTTTTTTCTTTTTATATATTTACACTATTGGTGTAATCAAATGTAACTAATAAATATTAAATAATATGTTATTACCAGCGGTTGATCGCACTTTTGATGATGTTTCTTGTATAAATATATATATAGATAGGCATTTACGAAGGAGAAGGCCATCATGAAATGTATATTTCTGGTCATGAAATGTATATTTCTGGTGTAAAATACGTGGTGTTGAAGCGTTGGGACGATTTGTTGAAAAAAATTGTACTTCCTGTAGTGTAAATAGAATATGTCTCCTATATGTTCCATACCTCAAAAAAAATTAAAAAAATGATGGGCATATGGGCGAACCCCAATAATTCTATATTATTTGCATCATGCAATCGAGGCCAAATAATTAATTTATTTACAGAGCTAGATATGCCTTAATAATTTAGATAGGGATTAAAAGCGAGTGAAAGTATACAAGATGGTCATGCTATTCTACCACAATTTTGATCAAAAATGTGGTAGAACAGGGGATTTCGAAGATGACTAGAAAGTGGTTAAGGAGCTTTTATAGCATAAGGTGAACCATCTAAGAATCTATGTATTCTAAAACACTTTGCAAGTATAGAATACCAATGTGGTACTTATGCGGCATTTTACTAGTAGTTCCTGCTATCAAAAAAGTAGATTTCAAATAGATAGTTATTCACGAGCATCATCAGATAGGGGGAAAGTTCCTACACCTGAGTATACATATGCTGTACTCGGTACAACGAGGTGAGGAACTTTTAGATAAAGAAAAAGTCACTAACAAAGAAGGGGCCTATCCTCACGGCATATATATATATATATACATTAAATATATATATATGTAGATCTAAGAGTCATACACACATAGAAGATATGTTTCAAGATCATATTTATTAGACATTAATAGATATAGGTCTGCATAGTTAGTTAAAATTTTTTACATTAGTATTAGACAGTAATATATAATTTAAAGAGTTAAGAGTTGTGTTAGACATTAACACATATATAGATTATATTAGGACAGTAATATATTTCTAAGATTTTAGGAGGTATATCAGACATTGATATACGCAATAAGACATATTGATAGTAATATGAGTTCTTCCATAAGTGGAGGAGCACCAACATCGACGCCTTCGACAACAAATGTAGCTACACCAATTGCATTTGACAATTTTGATTTGTTAACAGACGATGTTGGGCGTTTATCCTTTTTCGACAAAAAGAAGTTAGCGAGACGGTTGGGAGTGAATGTAGCGAATACGTCGACGTGGGCAGAAATTGGTCCGATGACGTACTTCGATGACCTCAGTGTCATTGGCCATGAAGGGGATATCCCAAAAGCAGGACAGGAGATGCTAGATCTTTTTGATCGATGGGGGATTCCTCGCCAAGAAGATAAATGGTTGGAGGAAAACCAAAACGGGTTACAAGGCTCGCACGTATTAACAATTATGGGGCTGAAATACAATTTTCGCGAAATGACAGTAGGTATCCCGCCACAACGTTTACGGGATATATTGGAGGAAGTACTATCATTTAGCAAGCAAGCAAGCATGGTAGCAAAGCCACTGAAGAAGTGGGAATCCGTAATAGGAATCATGAGTTGGGCATCCATCGTAATTCCACAGTTGCGACCACTGTTAACAGGAACTTGGTATTTCAAGAGACTCTTCTATCTCGAACATGCAGACAATTGCAATTCAATTGCAGGTGCATGATCCATCTCCGACGAGCAACAAACAACACGGAATGGTAAAAGGGATGATGACGTGGAAGACATCGTATAGTGGTATTTATGGAATGGTGTGGATTGAATTGATTAGTAAATTTGTGTTTTTAAATAATAACAATTATGTATTATATTCTGTTATTATCCGTATAGACGGGTTTCAATTATATATTTTTTTTTATTTTTACAATAATACCCACGTAGGATAATTATCGCGTATCGAATTGATTTACTGTATTCAATATATATGAATTATAGCGATGGTGATTATTTTCTTTCACCATTTGATGATATCGATTTATTAATGACTTTAATAACATGTCGTGCATGCGTGCATGTATTCATTTCTATTCATGTATATATCTATTAATATTTGTTTGTTTTTGTTTTTTGTTGTTTTTGGTAACGGATGAACGGCATATCTCAAAAATTTAAAACCGTCGGGCTGGTGATTTAGTATGGGAATAGCAGGTGGTATAATTTAATGCTGTGTATATGCTATTGTGATAGATGTACTTAAATTATTAACACTAACAATTTATACTCCTATCAAAATTTGTATTATCTGTTTCCTATGTAACATATATATTCTACTAAGTGCATATGCACCCAGCACTAAATTATAACAACTGCTATTCCCATACTAAATCACCAACCCAACAGTTTTATTTTTGAAATCCGCCGTCTCATTTACAAGGACCTTAATGTGTACAATGTACAATCAGAGAGACACAGGACACAGGTACAGCCTACAATATTTATAAAAATATTTTAAGGTGAAGTTTAAAGTACATAGGAAAATCACATCAGCTTCTCTTTGCACACTTGCGTTTCCCTTTTGGCCTAGAGCTACCGTCTTAGCGTATATTAATATATCAAATAGAGAGGCAATTTTTAAAATGACATTTTATCGAGAGATATTTCAAATATTTTATGTCACAATTCCTATATATCCATGTACATCTCTCTCCTTCATTTTTTATCCAGTACATTGAAAGGATCTAATATGATTTTATTGATGTTATTACCACCATCACCACCCGTGCTATTCTTCTGTTGCTGCTTGAATATTGCTTCTTTCTGATCACCAGGTGGAGATCAATATCGTCGTACATATATATAATGAAACGACCACTACTATGTTCGTTGATCTATCTTTTACTTTTAATGGCAGCACGTCGTAATCACCTTTGTTTCCATCAACATCGATTCTGCTCTGTGATGAATGAACTCCTTCCTTTCTGTTCACTTGGACGTGTGTGCATGCGTAGTTTTGTATACAATCAATACATTTACAACTTGTACATGATATATATCTTTATTTTACCTCCCCCTAGTATAAACTTTACAATAGGATTTTACTTCCCCTATCTACTATTAACATAAAAGTGACCAATTATTATACGTGACAGGGGTTCGGGGGGGAATCCTGCGTATGTATTAGTTACCGGGTACTGTCATTAGCGGGGTATAATTGAGTTAGCATACGGGTTCTAAATACAATTACATGTACCTGTATGCCATACCATGCCCCTTCAATAATGGTATCAGGTGTGCACCCGACCGTTCGGAATTTTGGAAAAAGCTCAAAATCCTATTGGCCTTCGTATTCACCTGCTATTAAGGTTCGACATTCGACATTTCATCAAACCACATATTTGATAGGTTTAAAAGCATATTTAGTATATAAACAATACGAGTTTTAGGCCAAACCGCCAATTTAGGCCAATTCTTCCGACACAACAAAAAATTCTGAAAAATCGTTCATACTTTTTTTAAAAATATATATTAAGTACATATATTTGTATACTAAGGTTTTTATTTGATTTGATAGAACTATTAACTATTAGTATACAATTATAAATACTTAAAAGTATATTTAATATTTTAAACCGTTCGGATACTTTTTTAAAAATATATTAATAAGTATATATATTTGTATACTACTAACTACTAATATTCCAATTTGATTTGATAGAAATATCAGTATACAATTGTATGTACTTAATATATATATTTAAAAAACAATTTCCTTATGCGAAAGAATATACATATATATATATATATATACGCTTATATATAATACGATATATATGTAAATGTAAATGTAATCAATCACGTGAAGGTAATGACCATTGGCAATCCGTGAGGAATGATAAGAAAGAGAAAGAAGGAACAATAACTGCGACGAATGAACGACAAGGAAGACCTAGAACAACAGGACGTATTCAACGAAAGTAATTTACTAAGCGAAAAAAATAATTGAAAAACGAAATTTATTATAAATATATATAATATAGAACAGCAAAAGAAACCAACGTAACGAAAAAACGACGATAAGAGAGAAACCGACCAATTGAATCAGTAGAAGCAAAACAAACAAACCTAACAAGAAAACAGTAAGAGTGAAAATAACATGGAACATGAAAACATCGACATGGCGGAAAATGTACCAGTGGAAAATGTACTAAAGGAAAACAAACTGGAAGACCAAATGGAAAATGCCTCATCAATGAAAGAAAGCAATGAAAATGTAACGACAATAATAACGGATCCATCAAAAAATAATAATAACAATTTAACAAATGAAAATGTCATTGAAGAATATCAAAAAGTAGGATATGGATTGCCAACTACAACAAGTAATACAGATGAAACAAATGAAAATGTCATCGAAGAATATCAAAAATTAGGATATGGACTGTCAACTGCAACAAGTGATACAGATGAAAGAAAGGAAAATGTCATTGAAGAATATCAAAAAGTAGGATATGGATTACCAACTACTACAAGTAATACAGATGAAACAAAGGAAAAGAATACCAGTAATGATGATGAAATACCAAACACCATGATTGTATCACAAGCATTGAATGATACTAACAATAATAATATAACAACTACCTTATTAATCAAAGAAGATAATATCGAAGTCGAACAAAAAGATATATTATTATTTTCATCACAACAAGACAATACGGATATTGTTACAAAACAAGAACACATTGAACAGCAAGATCAAGAAGAAACAAAACAGCAAGTAGTAACTATAAACCCCAAAACGGAAGAAGAAAATATACCAGAAGTAACGAAAACGTATAAACGTTTATTACAAGAGAAACCAATTACAACAGCACCATCTAATTTTAAAGTAAATGATAATGAATTTAAGAATGTACAATCTAAAATTAATAAATTAGAAGAGTTAGGTGTCATAGCTGCATATGAAAATGCATTGATATTAGTTGCAAAGAAAGGTCCACTACTATTTGGTAGACGATGGAAATCAGGTGTTACAAATAAAAAACGATATCAATTATCACCATCTAATAAGAAAAAAAAAATACATCAACATCATCAAACATTTGCTGAAATTAAACGTGGTGAAGCAATACAACTTGCAGAGGATACACGATTGCGTAAATTAGAAGAAGCAAGATTAGCCAAAGCAGCATATGAACGTGCAGAAAGAATACGTAAGAAAAAAGAAAAAAAAGCATCGATACAAATACAACGCATTGCACGAGGTAAAATCAGTCGTAATTATGTAAATAATTTAAGAAAACAAAGAGAAATTGAACGACAACATATTATTGGTCAATGTATGGGATGTATTGATAATATAATAAATACGATTTATGATATAGATAATGTAATGGAAAATGTTATTATTACATTAGAAGAAAAAGAAAAACAAGAATTAAAAGAAGCAGAAGAGGAAGCAAGACGAAAAGCACAAGAAGAAGCGGAAGCGGAAGCTAAACGTAAAGCGGAGGAGGAGGAGGAGGAAGCTGCTGCAAAAGTGGATCAAGAACAAGAAAACGAAGAAGGAAATGATGAAACAAACCAAAAAGAAAATGGTGATAATGAAGGTAATGAAAAATTAACAAAAGAAGAAGAAGACGAGCAAAATAAAGCAGCAACAAAATTACAAGCATTGCAACGTGGTAAAAAAGCTAGAAAAGATTTCAATGAAAAGAAAAAGAAGAAGAAAAAAAACAATACTACGAATAATAATGGTAACGCTACTACTACTAAAACAACACCAAAAAAACCCGTACCATCACCACCGAAAAAAAAGAAATCACCTAGAAAAAGTATATCCCCAAGGAATAAGAAAAAGCCACCTCCTGCACCACCAAAGAAGTAAAAAAAAATATAACACATTTTTAAAAAATAAAAAGAACAAGATAAAAGCACATGCACGCCATCACAATACGACAGTATTAAAAATTACGAGTGTATTAAAAAAATAATTACTTCGTAAAAATTAAAAATAATTTTTATACGTGCGGGTTACCCACACACCCAACACCCACACTAGATTTTCATTTTTCAGGTTACTCCAAAATATCTCTCTCCAAAATATATTACGAACTCGTATCATACTGTGTGTAATTACTGTACACGTGCACACTCACTTTCAAAATACTCTCCAATAACTCAATAATAGCTCTCAAAATCGATACTCCAAAAACGTATGAAACCATCTTTACCACTAGTAACGACACTCCATACATTATCTGGTGCTACATCGATCGTCATGACTTCATCTTCCCCACAACCAAATGTGACCAAGGGGTGTCCAAATGTTGCATTCCAAAGCCTTAATGTACGATCACTGCTTACGGATACAATGCCAAAACCATCTTTCGTATAACATGCTGCATTGACTGCATCACGATGACCTTCCATTTTACATACGGTTTCATAGGATTGTAAATTTATTACATGCAATGTACCATCATCGGAACAACTTAATAAATTTGTTTCATCGGCATTGTAACATAATGAATTTACAGCACCATCATGAATTTTTAAATTTTGTTGTGGTTCCTCACCACCAATAACAAATACACGAATATATCCTTCATCATCCCCAGTAATTAAAAATCGACCAAGGGTACAACATCGTACCCATCCATCATGTCCATTACATGTTACAATAGGTTTATGCGCTTCTAAATCCCATATTTTTGCCGTACCATCCCATGAAACACTTGCCATTTTAGTATTATCATTGGAAAAATCACATGATGTCACCGCATCTTCATGACCTTCTAATGTAATTGGTGGTGCATTTGGATTATCCCAATTATATAATCTTATATTTCCATCATCACAACATGCTACTAATGTTTTTAAATTTGGAGTAAATTTAGTATATAATACTTCACCACCATCAGTACATTTCCATTCAAATAATAGGTATTCACTATTATTATTAATATTATTATTATCATCGACATCATTGCTAATAGTCGTCAATGATTGGTGTAATTTATATTTTTCCTTTGCAAGATCCGACATTGCATATACACGTACCATGCCATCACCACTGGAAGTAGCAAGTAATTCACCATCTGGTGTTGAAAAATTGACGGATGTAACACTTGCATCATCACCACCTTTTGAACAACGTACTTTTTCAATTTCAGGTTTTGCATCGTTTCCATTCCATAATGACCAACCTTCTTCCCCGGTACATAAAATTTGCCCATCTTGATGCCAACATCCATATACACCTTTTCCTTGAGCATTGTTTGGCGGTAGCAATTGTGCTGTTTGTTTACTACTTTTATAGTTCCATAATGTACAAGAACCATCTTCACATACATTTAAAAAAGACGTTGCATCACTTGATACACTTAAACCATTAATACGTTTATTTTGAAAACATAAAATTTTCATTAATGGACACATTGTTTCTAAACATAATAAAGCAACAACACCATCAAGTGATGCAGTAGTTAAACGTGGCATTATCGTAGTTTTGTTTTTTGTTTTACTTGGTGGGATAAATCGAACTAAATTTACACTTGTTTCATGGACATCTTCAAAACACCATTCACATTTCCATCCTCTACCACCTGGATCTTCCTTTGATTTCGGTTTAAACGTCGTATCCATTTTCCATAATCGTATATGTTTATCTGTAGAACCAGATGCTGCATATGTATTTCGTATTGGTTTGCTTGTATTATTATTATTAGTATTCTTTGAACTTTCTTCCAAAGAATCTTCATTTTTCATTGCGGTTGTAGTATACATATCACATGCCAATACTTCACCTTTATGTCCTCGTAATGTAGATAAACATGATTGTTTTTTAATACTCCAATATTTTAATGTTTCATCTTCACATGCAGTAAGAACACGTTTTCCATCCCCTTGTATCGCAATACCTTGTATATTTTTTTTATGTCCTTTTAATTCACCATTTAAACGATAATCATAAATTGGTTTGGATGATAATCGTTTTTCTTTTTCTGGTTTGTTGTTGTTTGGTTGAATTTCTGTTGTACTGTTCTCATTTGTAGTATTAGTATTATCGATCATTTTTTCATTGGATGTTGTATTTTCTTTTGGTTGTTTTGTATTTGCATTTGTGTTTTCATCTACATTTTCATCATTTGTTGTTGTTACTGTGGTGGTGGTGGTGGTGGCACCAATAGTATCTACTAATTGTTTTTCTTGGTTTTCTGCATTGTTGTTGTTTTTATTATTTTTTTCAATATCAACATTATCAAAGGTAAATACTTTCGTTGGCGATGAATTTGCAGTGGTAGAGGTCTCGTTATTATCATCACCTGTTGGTTTTGATGTGTTATGTACTGGACTCCATTGTTCACCAAATTCCGTTTCATATTCATTACGTAATTCTTGGTATTCATCTGCTGCACTTAACATCATTAATTTCATTTTTTCAAATTCACTTAATTCTTTTTTTTCTTCTTCTTTTGGTGGTCCTTGTTGTTGTTGTTCTTGATTGGATATAGTATTGTTATTTTCAACATTATCATTGTTGTTGTTATTGCTTTCATTTTCTTTTAATAATTTATCTTTTCGTTCTTGTATTTTTTGTTGTCGTATACGTTCTTCTTCCTCTCGACGTTCATTTTCAATTCGTTCACGTTCAAGTCGTTCATTTTCAAGACGTTGTTCTTCCTCCAATCTCGCTTCTTCTTGTAATTTGAATCGTTTTTCATTTTCTAAACGTTCTTTTTCTTGTATACGTTCCAATTTCATCTGTCGTTCTTGTTCTGTATCGGGACGTTTCCAATATCGTATAACGCCATCCCAAAATGTTAAAAAAATACGTCTGCTATCTGGTGAAAAAGTAGCAGCAAAAACTTTACCCCATTCATAATCCAATTCTACGTTTGTTATTAATTCCCCCATTTCATAGTCAGTAGTCGTTTCACCATTTTTATTTATTTCCATACTATATACTTGAAAATTACTATCTTCATCACGAACGGTTAAACCTAATTTACCATTGGAAGATAAACAGGCAGCTTGAAATTTACCACCACTATCTTGCCCACGTCCTATTAATAATTGCCGTTGTCGTTTTAATTTTGATTTGATAATATCTGCTTTTTTGTTTTTTGTGGTGGTGGTAGTAGATGATGGTATTTTATTTGTTTTCTTTCCTTTTGTGTTATTATTATTTTCATCATTAATAGTACCTTCTTGTTGTTGTGGTGGTGGATTACGTGGCGTTGGTTTTGCACTACTCGGTGTTGGTGGTGCTTTGTAATTTGGTGGTATGATTGTACTTGTTGTTGCTGTTGTATCTTTGGTGGTTGTATTGGTGTTGTTGTTCAGTGCTTCGTTGTTGTTGGTGGTGTTGGTTGAAATGGTTAATGCTGGTAATTTATTTTGATCAACGTTTTCAACGTTGCTCATGTTGATAAATAAATGTGTGTGAATAGTATTGTTTCTTTCGTATGGTTTTGGCTTTAAATGTTGCTTTTAATGTGGTGATATTGTACTTAATTTGAAGTGTTATAATGTGTATCTGCCTTTTGGTATGTATATATGCAATGTATTATGTTTACGTTGACTAAAAACAAATATTTTTCACTTTTATTAGGAAAATCGTCAGTAAATGTAAAAAATTGGTGTTTAAATTGTTTTTTCGGAACTTGGAACTTGGAATAAATGTAACAAAAATTATACAAAATTGTTTCAAAATTATGTTATTATTTATTAACACTGTTTTATATATTTATACATGTAAAAATGTTTTCACTCCTTTTGTTTGGTTTGTTTTACTCCCTCTCCGGTATTTTTATTTTGTTTTTTGTTTTTTCTTTTTTATTTTTGTTGTTTTACCGTGTTTGTTATAACGGTTTGTATTTGATCCATCCTGGGTTGATAGACTCGTTGTACTTGGTAGTGTACTGAAATATTTCATTCATAGCACTCGTTTATCATCTTTCCACATTCCATCATGATAGATAGAACCATTTGCACGAGTGAATTTACCTTTTCCATTTCTCTTATTATCTTTATATTCACCAACATATACATCACCTTTCCACGATCCACTATTAAATGTAAATGTACCTTTTCCATGTTTATTACCATCTTTATATTCACCAACATATACCTCACCATCTGCATTAGTGTATTTACCATATCCATTGATCTTATCATCTTTATATTCACCAACATATACATTACCACTAGCCCATGTAAATGTACCTTTTCCATCTTTCTTATCATCTTTCCAATCACCAACATATACACTACCTTTATACGATCCACTATTCCATGTAAATGTACCTTTTCCATGTTTCTTATTATCTTTATATTCACCAACATATACATTACCATTAGCCCATGTATATGTACCTGTTCCATGTAAATTACCATCTTTCCAATCACCATCATATACATCACCATCAGCCCATGTATTTGTGCCTTTTCCATCTCTCTTACCATCTTTCCAATCACCAACATACACCTCACCATCAGCCAATGTAAGTTTACCAAAACCATGTTTCTTACCATTTTTCATTTGACCTACATATACATTACCATTTGCATATGTTTTGGTTTGAATACGAAGCGATTCAATGGTATCATTTGCATTTGCTAATTGTTGTCGCAGATTTTCCATTTCATGATCTTTAACACCTAATAGTTGTCGACCATTTGCTAATCGTTGTCGACAATTTGCATTTTCTTGATCTTTGACACCAATACTATCGTTTGCAGCTGCTAATTGTTGTCGCAGATCAGCATTTTCCATCCCCAAATTTTCACGAATGCTAACACTTTCCTCCAAACGTTGTTGATATTCACCACGAACAACTTGCAATTGTGCATCCATTGATTGAACATTGTTATTGTTTCCTGTAACATCATCAAAAGCACGAGCTATTGTTTTCACATTTCGGCATGGTATTAAAGTTGTGTCATTTAATGGTTCATTGGTCATAGGTGAAATACTGTGATTATTATCAAACCATTGCTGAATTGCAGCACGTTCATAGACAAACTCATCATGTGCGACAACAGGATCGACTAAACGTTGTAAAGTGATGGGGCAAATTAAATCTTTGTGCATACCTTGAATGTTGTATACAAGCATCCTATTTTTTCTTTGCAATACTTTCGCATCAGTAAAATGTCTTACTGAATTTTCATAGATATTATTGTATCTATCTTCTTTTGTTGGAATCTTCTTTTTGACCAATTTCATACGAACAAGACTTTGAATTTTCCTCGCACTCACATATTTTTTGTATTTACTTGATTCCAGAACTTTTCGAATGAGACTTTGGATCTTTCTTGCACTTAAATATTTTTTGTATTTACTTAATGCATGAAATTTTCGAAATTGACTTTGAATTCTAACAGCACTTTGCTTTTTCATTTTAAAACCATTTGCTGCATAATGCCTACGAAAGACAGATTGAATTACGATTACGTTGTGTAAAACATTTTTGTAGCTCTTAACCGCTTGTACTTTTCGGAACAATGATTGCAAACATATAACATGTTTTCGTTTCAATTCGTCTTTAAAATGTGGTCGTAATTTCCCAGTTTGAACCCGAGTATCCACCAATTGACGATGGGTGGTTTCAAGAAACATTCTGTTTTGAATTTCCAACATTCTTTCAAATTCACAACGTCGATCCTGTTCTTGTTTACGCATTTCTGCTTCCCGCTCTTCTTCCTGTTTACGTCGTTCTGCTTCCTGAGCATCAAAGTGAGCTTTTTGTTCAGCTAATTGTCGCTTGAATTCAGCTTGGATTTTTTCCCGTTCGCTTTCGGTCAAGGTTTTTTCTTGTTGTAATCTCGCTTTGCCTTCTCTTTCCTTTTCCTCGATCAAGGCTTTCTCGCGCAACATTTCTTGCTTTAATCGTTCGTTTTCTTGCCTTTCTCTTATTAACCTTTTTTTTAGAACATATGGATCATTTTTCAAACTTCGTAACCAACGAGCACATTTTTGCTGTCTTTCCATCTTTTGACTATCAACAACATTTTGAATTAAACTTTCAACAACATCCTCCACGATATCCTCCTCGATTGTATTACAGCTTTTCAATCGTTTTAAAAAGTCATCTAAATTGATTCGCTTTGCCGGATCAACAATTAGTAATTTATTAACTAAATCTGTTAACGAGTTGCTAATAATATTATTTGGTGGCACTTGAACAGGGTTAATATTCGGCGATAACTTCACAAAATTTGCAATACGCAACAACAATTGCGGTCCTGAAAGATTATCTGGAAATGGTAATTCACCCACAATCAACTCGTACATTGTAATGCCGACTGCCCATAAATCACTTTTTGTGCTTCGTTGTTCTTTGGTTACGCATTCCGGCGACATATATGGATACGTCCCAAGTGTTCCTTTGACGGAACTAATGGTATTAAATGCTTCCCTAACAAAGCCAAAATCACATAATTTGAAATACGCTTTACCATCTTCATCTATACCAAAAAGAATATTTTTTGGTTTAATATCACGGTGGAAGTATCGCTTTTTATCCAAATATTTGATGCCTGACAATACGTCTTTTAAGAACATGATCATTAATTCTTCAGTTGGGATATTTGCATCGGTTGGGTGGAAATACAATGTATTCACATCACCCTCACACTTTTCCATTATAGCATAAAAAAACAACGATTTCTCGTCACTATCTTTCCCATTTTTTTCCCAACGGAAGTAGTACGCATATACTTTTGTGATCACACGCGGCAGATCTCTATCAGCAATCACTTCATCGTAAAATTTCATTTCATTTTCTAAGTGTTGCATACGTTTTTCATCCAATGGATCGACTATTTTCATTCGTCTCATCGCATATGATTTGCTAGCAAATGTTGTTTCATATATACCGTCTGTTTGCCCTCCACCTCCAATTTGTTTGCCTTGTCTAAACATATTCGATACGATATCATAAGGTAAACCGTTAATGGTTACTTCCAAATATGAATTTGACCTACTATAATACTCAAGTGCATCAATTTCCAATTCTTCATGAAAATTAAATCTAATAGCTTGAAAGTCCTCTTCAGTAGAGGGTATTTTCTTCCTAGGAAATGCTATTTCTTCGCCGGAGGAACAGCTAATTTGGTAAGGCACAGAATCTGATTTCGTTTTGTCATCTCCATGAATACTAGATTTTGATTCTTGTTCGACTGAATTCGACTTTGTAGATGCATCGCTTTTTATTGACACATGGTTGCTTAAGCGTATCAATGGGACAGCATGACTGCAATTGCCATTATTTTTCACTAACACATAGTTAACCTTTTCTGTTCCATGCAAACTATTAGTTGGTGTCTTGCTTAAATCACTTAGATCATCATAGCTTACGAAGACGCCGCTACTATTACTGTAGGTACTACTTTTTGATTTTTTGCTTAACATTTTAAACTAAAAAAAAAAGTGGTAAAGGAATAAAATGTTTATCAAAATTATCCTGTAATAATGTTAATAATAAAGATAATGATGATGTTAAAAATAAAAAATCAAGCAAAGAATATGACAATTGTTTGGTAAATGCAACTAAAAGATTTAATAATGGTAAATTAAGTTTACGTCCAGAAGGATATGTATATCTTTGTATTTTTATCTATTTATCTTTGTGCTATTGAAGTATATATATATATGATATGAATGTCTTTAGTTATTATTGTATATAGCATGTAATTACTATTGTTGAATTTCGAGCGGAAGAATATTATTTATTATTTATAACTAAGAAAAAAAGACACATTTCGAAGATCCGTGTATATAAATAGCATGGGAATACCACAGGATCAGAGACAAATTGAAATAAAAAATGAACTAAAGATTTGTTTTTTGTTTTGCATTATTTATTTTTTTCAATAGTGTGCTGTTTTACATTCTTTTGTTGTTCGAAAAGTTTGCAAAAAAAAGTTAGTAACAGTTTTTAATAGGCAAAAAGTGCAAAACACTATAAAGAAATGCTACTACAGCACTCGAAAACACCCTCGAATGGATGGCCAATAAAAAATTACTATCAATACCGCTAAAATTCAGTATATTTTAATATGATAATATTTCCGATAATATATATTTTGTATTTAGTGTTAAAAATATCTATAAATACTAAAAAATGGTATATAAATTATGAGCAAAAATTGCCTTTTTTCCCACTAGAAAATATACTATTTGAATAATATGTCATATATTTACCTTTATTCCCATAAATATGGTAAATGTCAATATAAATATCCGATAACAGCACTTCAATTATCAATCAATTCAAGGAACTTTCTTCATTTTTTTTGTTTATCGCATCTGTAACATTTCAATTGTTATACGTTTTATTTGTTTAAAGCATTTGTTTATCCACCTTCGATTTATGTGAAGACATTGAAGAAAGGGTACCCTGTTTTTCCAGTCAGGATTTCCATCGTATATAGGTATCGTGAAAACCCTGAAAACCCTAATCTTCAACTCGTCCAAAGTTGCGAATCTCATCACGTTTTCTTTCTTCTCCTCACTTCCTTCATCACCTCCACTAATTTATATATATATATATAAGATATGTAAGCCCCCATAAGGATGAATATTTTATAGCAGGCCAAACCAATTGTTTTGCGCAATTGCATTATCGATTGTATCAACAAAACCATCGAAGTTGAGATTGTGAAATAATAATATATTTACCAAGAAGTAGTTTTTTTTTTCCAAAATATCAACTACTGTTTCTATATTATAGCTATATAATAATTGTATAATTATTAAATATTCATAATTAATTTGCATTATTATACAATAAAATAGCGTCAATTTCTCCCAGTATTGCAATTATATCTATAACAATTTTTTTAATACAAAATGTAATCCAATATCACTTTATTGTCGATTATCGTATTGCCCTTTATTCCATAATAATCATACCAATTTGAAATCATGGTACGAAAATGTGGAAGCAAAGATATCACCGGAAAAGATACCATCTTACATGTATCGATGAAAAAATCACAACCACAAATGCGTTTACCAATTAATTTAAATAATATAATACAAGATATTCAATCAAGATATAATATTAATACAACAACAATGTTAAACATGAAAACCAACAATGGCAACAATAACACTGCTATCACAACCAATACAACAAATTATGTCCTTATCAAGAGCTTAATGGATTGTAAAACATTATTTAAACAATTAGATTGTTTACAAAAGTTCAAAAAATATATTTTAAAAATACATGAAAAAGGTGACATCAACGATAATAATAACAACAATAACAACAACAAAAACAGAATATATTATTCCACCATTACCAATCCAACTCAACTAAAACAATGGCTTTTATCGCATCAAAACAAAAAGACAATGACAAAAAAACATCAACTAATATATGCAATGTATTATGTTTACATTGACTAAAAACAAATACTTTTCACTTTTATTAGGAAAATCGTCAGTAAATGTATCAAAAAATTAGTTTAAAATCGTTTCGGAACTTGGAATAAATGTAAAATATAAATTCTCTCGTAAATTATATTAAAATTGTTTCAAAATTATGTTATTATTATTTGTTAACACTGTTTTATATATTTTTATATACATGTAAAAATGTTTCACTCCTTTTGTTTGTTTGTTTTACTCCCTCTCCGGTATTTTTATTTTGTTTTGTTTTTTCTTTTTTCTTTTTTTGTTTTTTTACGTGTGTTTGTTGTAGTTGTTTGTTATAACGGTTGTTTGTATTTGATCCATCTCTGGGTTGATAGATTTGTTGTACTTGGTAGTGTACTGAAATATTTCATTCATAGCACTGGTTTATTATCTTTCCACATTCCATCATGATAGATAGAACCATCTGCATTAGTGTATTTACCATATCCATGTTTCTTATCATCTTTATATTCACCAACATATACATCACCTTTATTCGGTCCACTATTACATGTCCATGTACCTTTTCCGTCTTTCTTATTATCTTTCCATTCACCATCATATACACTACCACTAGCAAATGTGTATTTACCATATCCATTGATCTTATCATCTTTCCAATCACCAACATATACATCACCTTTATTCGATCCACTATTAAATGTCATTGTACCTTTTCCGTCTTTCTTATTATCTTTATATGCACCAACATATACATCACCATCAGCCCATGTATATGTACCTTTTCCATGTTTATTATCATCTTTCCATTCACCAACATATACATTACCATCAGCAACTGTCATTTTACCAGTTCCATTTCTCTTATCATCTTTAAATTCACCAACATATACAGCACCTTTATCCGATCCACTATTCCATGTAAATGTACCTTTTCCATCTTTCTTATCATCTTTCCATTCACCAACATATACATTACCATCAGCATATGTATATGTACCTTTTCCATTTGCTTTATCATCTTTCCAATCACCATCATATACATCACCATCAGCCCATGTATATGTACCTTTTCCATGTTTCTTACCATCTT
>LT658572.1:0-21285 GCA_900128575.1 Stramenopiles sp. TOSAG41-1
ACCGTGTCGCCGCAGACCGAATTGAACGATGATATGGCAACCTTACAAGAGATGGACGATGATATGGCAACCTTACAAGAGATGGGAATTGAAGGTGCGGAAAAAAGCGAGATCAATGAACCTGAGGAGGTGGTGCTTTACTACGACTTCAAGCCCTATCAGCATAACGACCCGCTACTGCTGGTGGAAACACATCAATGATTCAATTTGCACATTCTTTATATGAAATCCAAATGCCTGCTACTGAATACGATTGCTCGTTAGGTACAACGTTTTACTTGAGTGCAATCCGTGTAAATAATTTTGAGTTTTGGCTGAGAAAACTGGGCTCGGGATTTGTAATGCCGCCACCCTGTATTATTATCATCATCATTATTCCATATAATAATCCTCCTATATATTTTGTTGTTTTAATGTTAATAATAATAATGTTCTTCATCATCACTCTAACTCTCAATAATAATAATAATTTCTTCTTCAGTGATAACAATGAATGGGACGTGTCGCCTTCCTTTTTATTATACTATTATAAAGAAGCAGCTGCTGAGTTGTTGTTATTTGTGTTTGTTGAGAGAATCGTACTTGATGTAGTAGTCGATTGGGATTTTATTCCCCTATATGATATGTTGTATAACACGCAGAGATAGAGAAGCCCAATCTTACGAGGAGTATATATGTCGCTATAATATAATTAATAATAATAAAATAAAAAGAAGTTATAATAATATCTATTTTTTTTTTAATTTTATTTATTATTATATATATATTATATTTTTTTTTTATATTTTATTTATTATTATCATAATAATATAATTTATTATTACCATTTTTTTTTACATTAATTTTATTTCATTTTATTATATTATTATATTTTATTCATATTATTATCTTTTTTTAAATTATTATACTACTATATCTTCTATGCTAACAATTACTACTATATTGTGTGTTTGTGTGTAATTCAATCCAAACAACAGCCAACATCCGGTCTCTTCTTCCGCGACATGTGGAATCGTTCAGCCACACCCACGGAAGCAGAAGCTTAGCCACGCCTACCTGTGGACGTTCTATTTCGAGCCTACTTTCTCGGCATGTCTATGCTGGTGACGCCCCAGAAAAGCGCCCTTAGAGGCAAACGGGGCACACCGCAACATAAGCTGAGGAAGTTTGTGATTAGGAGCCCCGGAAGCGACGAGCCTGTTTATACGTCGCGGAACGTTTCGGGTGGGAAGGTGGTCGCGAAAATTTTAACGGGGAAATCGTCGAGAAAGATAGTTTTGGAAGAAAAGGGTGGTCAAAACACCAATGAAAAGGGTGTCGTTGAGTTCGGGATAGATGACGTCTCAAAAGTAGAAATGAGAGAGAAAGCGATAAAGGGAGGATCGGCACTTCTATGTAAGCTTTTTGTTGACGCCCCGCCGAGGGATACCAAGCTTATACCTGAAGCTCTTGCGAAAAGCAAATGGCCCGAATCTCAGGTCGAAGTGGAACTAACATTTTCCGGGCGCGACGAACTCGTAAAGTTTCATAAAACTATCACTGAGCGCTCTGAGTGGCTGCGCGAAAGGCTGGTGGTGTCTCCCTCCACTGTCCCTGACGATAGTAGCATTGTAGGTCGAATGGGAAACTTGGCAATTTCTCCGGGAAGGGTGGGGCGTGCTCACTCTGACTATGCCACGTCTTACGTGCCACTGATAGTGAGAATATTGTGTCTGACCGAAAATTATATTCCATACAACATTGGCACAGGTTTTTTTGTAAATCATCCGTCAAAAACTGACGGCACTAAATGCATTGTTACGGCTAAACATGTTGTTTCGTTTGTGCACAACGGCATCGAACAGGTGAAGCATATTTTTATCGGAGTCACAAATAGGCATGATGAGCCTCCAAAATGGTCTTACGAGGTAGATATGAGCTCACTTATTAAATCAAAAGATGATATAGCAGTAATGTTGCTTCACAGGTTTATTATAGAAACAAAACCGAGCCATGGCTTACCTCATACTGTTGTCGAAAACAGTAAGCAACAATATTCCCAGATAGAAATTGTTAGTAAGAGCGACACAAATACATTTATAGAAAAAATGAAGAGTTTCAATGGAATTGAGATATTCAAGGGGCCAAGCTTGAGCATACCTTTGTTGGAAGACGTTATACTGGGTGGCTATCCTGGGACGCCAACTGGACTGCGAAACAATATTTCATTTCGAAACACGGACGTTTGCGGGCTCGAAAAGAAAATGTTTGATGACAGGTGTACCATATACATCAAACTTCAACGCAATGCATCCGGGGGTGATTCTGGAAGCCCGGTCATAGGAATTAGACTAAAAGCTTCCATGAAAGGCCCGGGTGGATGCTGCATCGGTGTCCTTTCAAAGACCATTTCTGGCCACGAATGTGGGCACGACTACGCAGAGTCGGCGGATACTATACGTGAATGTTTGGAAAGGCTACAGGCTGAGAACGCTGGCATGACCCCAAAGTAGCCAAAAATCTGGGATTCTTGGTGCAATAAGGCCTTTTTTGCCTTCTGTTAAAAAAAATCTGAAGGAAAAGAGAGGTATTTTGATTCAGTCCTCCAGTATTAAAAACATGTACATACCCGTGTAACGTAGTAATTTTTAAATACCTTATAACATAACTTCTAATCGCCCTTCGAACCCTTCAAAATCTTTTGTTTTGCTAGGACAAACTCTTCCTCTGTCAACACCCCGTCAGCTTTTAATTTTGAAAGGTCTATGAGCTGTTCCACCATCGTGCTTCTATTTTGCTCCTTTGTTCGCGCAGATTTCTTTGGCAATGCCTTTGGCTTAACCTCGCTCAACTCGACCCTTTTTTGGACGCTTGTAGCGTCTCCTTGTGGGCTTCGTCGACAACACCGACAACAAAGGACACCGTAGAAAAATGAGAAAATACTAGCGAATGACAGTGCAATTGTTTTACAACAAGCTGTGTAGCAACTGCATTTGCTAGAAAGGCGAGTTAGTGGGGGGGTTCTTTCGCCTCCCGTTGCAGTCCGCCCACAACAGCAACAACAGAACTTATTGCAAAAGGCAATTTTAAATACGTCATATGGAAATACAAGGATACGATAAGCAACATTCTCAAAGAACAAATAAACGGATACGACCACTTCCGCGTCTATCATAATGCCAAAAATTAAAATGGGTACGACAACGAAAAAAATAGGCAAATAAGTGCCCCGTGTATGCCACATTAACATCGTCGAAGAGATTAAAAACACTGAAAGTATGCCAACGCCTATATTCGACTCGACCACACCCTGGAGCAGCTTTACCATTTCCCTCTTTTCCTGCTCATATCGGCTTTTCTGTCTATCCTTTTCTAAACTTTCTTCGTCCATAATAATGAACTCTTTTAAGATTGGAAAATGCTTGGTAGGCAGCCAAAGAGCCTGTGTTTCCTCTGCTTCTTCTTTTGTTTTTTGCTTCCCCGTGTTGACCGATTGCTTTCGCAGATGCAGAAAGAAGAGGAAGAACCTACTACTTACTACTTACTACTATATTATTATACTACTACTAACTACTACTAATGATAAATAATAATAAATAATTTAATAACACCACATCATAGTAGTGTTGTTGGTAGTAGAATGATATTATATAGCCCGCCCGCAAAATTAAGAAGAGAGATGATAGAGAAGAAGATATTTACACACGACGACTTAACACTGCAAGAAGCCTTCTTTTGATTTTATAGGATTAAACTCTGCCATTTCCACATTCTTGCCCTGGCGTTCTTTTTTCGTTCCTAAGTTTAGCACACTTTCGGGAGATCCTTCAGTATTTGACAGTGGTTTATCAATTATCCCTTCATGAAGTGATTAATGCCTGATGGTTTGCATCACACTAACCACACCATCAGTCTTGTTGTGACGTTAGGTGTCCTTGGTGGTGGCGGAGGCGGAACAAAATTTGCCTTTTGGTCTTTAAGAGCAGTGTTCCACCAATCCAGTGTTATTAATCTTGGGCATACTTAATCCGGGGTCCAACGCCGATGATCTCTTGCAGCTCAACACTTTATCCTGCACCCATAAGGCGTTTCGCCAGCCAGTCTTAATGCCTCCCGACCTTCGAGGCCAATGTTGTTGCTAGATAAAGTAATCTGCGTCAACGAAGTATTGGCTATAATTGCCCCTTGCATCGCCTTCGCCCCTTCATCACCAATGTTATTATGCGATAAGTTTATATGAGTAAAACACGGAGCGCTGTCTTTCAATGCCTCCCCTATTGATTTACCCCCTTCATCACTAATTTTATTCCAAGATAAATTGATCTCCAACAATGATGTATTGATTTTTAATGCCTCTACTATTGCCAACCCCCCATCGTCACCAATTTCATTATGTGATAAATCAACACGGGTCAGCGAAGCATTGACTTTCAAAGCTTCTCCTATTGCCTTTCCGCCTTTGTCGCCAATATTGTTCCGAGACAAAACCAACTCTGTCAACGACGTATTGACTTTTAGTACCTCTCCAATTACTTTTGCCCCTCTATCACAAATATAATCGACATGAAAAGACATTGTAGTCAATGATGCATTGCGTAATTGGTACATTTTCCTGCTCCCCAGAGCGATTTCAACATTCCTGTACACCCAATCCAGCTTCCGCTTACGTATAGCACGGCGTTTCCAATGCCGACTTGCGCGGCAAACGAGCTGAATACGACAAATACTCTGATCGTCTACGAGAAATCTAAATACAAGCGCCAACACGTCTTCTGGCAACACGTTGCGTTCGCCATCGAATACCCAGCATTTCGCGAACACGAGCAGGGCATTCTCGGCCTCTGCCATTATATTTGTGCAACTATTTGTGCAACCGGCGTCAAACGAACCATCAATTGTACGTATGCGGGCACGTGCGCGGGCACATCTATGTACGGGCGTGTACGTAATATGCACCCGTGATTAGTGATTGCCTCCAAATATCTATCATGGCATATGGCAAGATTGAAGATGATGATTCACATATAATAAATACAACACAACATCATATTATTTATTATACAACAATTCATCATGATGATGAATTACCTACAATTTTATTTTGTCGTAGTCCTCGTAGCATTATTAAATATTATACTAATACAGTAATAATGTATTTTTATTCTTCAGGTTAAGGTGCTGTTCATTTTCTTCGTCAACGTCAGCTGCTCTGTTTTAATAGTAAACAACAGTTATATATATAATTAGCATGGACACACTAGTGCTAGCTGTATTTTAGTAGTAGAGGGAGCAGCATCATTTATTTTTTTTTTTTATTATTTATTATTATTAATTATTAAAATCCTTGCTCAATCTAAATCTGGGACCAAGGCGGCACGTGTAAGTGTCATCAGCCAAAAAATAATCCTCCCACCATGTATCCCAACATAACATAAAACATCAACAACAATAACAAAAATTAAGTATATTAAGTCCTGCTGGAATTATTTTTCTCGTATATTTTTCGAGTATAATGCTCTTTTATTATGCCTCAAAACTGAAAGCACAAAATATTTTTTTAGATTTCAAGAAAAAACCATGGGCATGCTTTCAAATATTCATGCCAGCCGATTTTGCTGAAAACCTGTCAGAGGGGTGAATTTTTGGCAATAAATATTTGTTTTTAGTCTCCTCCACAACAATATGCTAAAAACAATATTTTTTTTTTCATGTGTACGAGTACATAAATTTATTTTTTTACGAGTAGTATATTAAGAGATTTTTTTTTCTTATTTTCTATAAAATATTTTAAAATTCTGTTAATGCTTATTTTTAATTTTTCAGGGTTTTAACCGCCTTTTTATATTCAATACTTCCCGCCCCGTATTTTGTACGTATTGCTTGCAATTCTGCCACCTGTTTTGATCCCACAGGAAGAATAACATTGGACTCTTGAGTTCTCACCATCGCTAATACTTCAAACTCTTCTGCAACATATCTCTAATTTCATTTAATTTTTGTGTGTTTTCCATCACTTGCTTTGAATTTGTATGGTCGTCTGGGCGTTGGGGATATGCATCTTTATGCGGGTGCGAAGCTCGAGAGTTGTGCCTTTTGCTTGAATTTTTTATCTGTCCCACCGGTGAGCCCCATACAGGCTGTCTGGGCGAGATGGAAACCCCAAGAAAAGATTTTAACTGTGATCCAAATATTATCCCATCTCCTTGCGGATCAACTGCTCGTAAAAGATACGCGGCTTCGTTCCCTGAAAATGTATATCCACCTTGGCGCAAGGTCTCCCTTATCAGCCTTGTAAACCTAGTATAAGGCAGTGACAGTGTTGGGTGTACTGTCAAAAATCTTCTGAATGTAGATGAAGATGATAACTTCGCAACTGCAGTCAATTTTGCTTTCAGATTGCTTATGTCACGTACACCTATATCTTCGATTGGACTTTTTCCAAATAGCGGACTATCATAATTGTTTGACGGGGTGACATCCCTGGCATTGGTGTTTATAGAGAGTCGATTTTGTTTTCCAGGGTTATATAATGCTTGATCTCGACCTTGGCTGCTAGCTGATGCGTCCTCATATTCCATGGCAGGCGATCCAATCTTGTCATCCACGCTGTCAATTTTTCCTGGTGGTTTTGGCATTCCGCCTCTCATAGATGGGGTGCTCCAAGATGAAGCTACAATCGCTTTTGCTTGTAATACGCGCGACAGTAAAAGATTTGCACCTGGAACAGGATGGCCACGCTCGCCAAATCGCTTGAACAAAAATGCTAGTCGCTCTTCAACGTATGGATAAGGCCCAGTCATTGTTTCTGAACACATTACAAGCAATTTGAGGAAGACTTGAAAATTTATTCGGCCATTAACTGCAGTGGCGCTAGCATCCTTGAATAAATATTCGATTTGCCTCCTGGATAAATGACCTGTTACCAAGCCACAGCTTTTACTAAAATTAATCCAGCGCGAGTAGTCTATCCATGGCTGTGCACTATTTGTGTTTGCGAAACTCTTGTACAGATTATAAATTGCTCGACGATATTGTTGAAAATAGTTGTTTACTATCTGGGCCTTCTTTGTGTTGTAAACGGTGCTATCTAACAAGTTGTCGTGAAGCTTCTTCCTGCCAGTTGCTTTCGTCGCAGGCGCAGCAGCCCTTTTTTGGCTATACGAAACATTGTTTTCCTCAACTACATTCTCAGACTCCATCGTCAAGAAGCTAATAAATTGCGCTACGTTTATCACCCCATCATTATTTGAATCTAATAATTTTAACAACCCAACCATTTCAAATCCCTCTAAAACACCCAACCCTAATCCAATTGTGTCCAAGGTTTCAATAAAGGCAGCAATATCTTTTCCGGTTTGCTCCTCCTCGTCTGTAAATACATACTCCAGATTAATATTTTGCTGAATACAATAACTTTGCATTTTTAACTGTATGTGCTCGAGCTGTTCCATGGTCAGGCCAACATCCCCGTCTTTAGAACTATTGTTCACTTGCGACTTCACTTCTTTTTCTTCTTCGTAGCCTACTGCGCCTTCCGCTGGGTATAAATTCATACTTTGCTTCGAGGTGTAATCGACCGGAGATCGAATTCTAGGGCGTTTATTGTATCTATTCTTCACGCTGGGGGACCCTGCCGATTGCAAGGACAACCCTACCTCTCTGCTATTGATCCCTTGCCTTTGATCGTCACTGTGCAATACTCTCAAGGAATTCTCCATAACGCCAATCACACTATTCACTAGCGTATCGTTTTCTTCCTTGTTCGGCGATCTCTTGGCCGCGCTAGTTTGCCTGTTTTTAGCTGAGAGAGCTTCTTCTAAATCTTTTGATGTACTTACCAATTTATCCCGAAGTGACTTATTATCTTCCTCCATTTTGTTCATCTGCTCCTCCAGCGTTGAGACTTTCGTGTTCAAAGTACGATTTTCTTCTCGCAGTTTTTTTTCCGTGCGGTCGAAATTAGATATTTTTTTGCTTACTCTAACAAATTCTTGTGTAATTTTTCTCAACGAAGCTCCATGAAGCTCTTCCTCTTGCTTTCTACTTATAGTAATGCGGTCCGCCAACTCACGACTTCGCATTTGATTCGCGTACATGATCCATTGATCAAAAGATCTTTGTATTTTTCTAGACATCCAACTTTTTTCCACGCTAACGCACAATAAAACAGCGCGTACAAACTTAATGTTTTTTTCATTTTTCAATCGTAAGTTCATGAGGGCGACACTCCGGGAGGGTGAAGTTGTATCAGAGCTGCTGTGAACCTGCGCGGCGGGCGAAGGAAACGCATGGCCGCCGCCGTTGGGATCAAAGGTTGCTGAGGGTGACGTGTTGCGTTTAGTTGGAGCAAACACATGGAGGCCCTCACTTGCGCTCTGTTCGTTACTCCTAGGAACTTCTGAACGTGTTTGTCTATGCTTCCCGAACACGTGGTTCTTCTCCACGTCGTCATGCCCGGTTGATCGTGGCCGCTGATGCTGTTTTTTTTTGCGGTAACGCTCGTCCGAGGCGGAGTCATACGTGCTGCTACCTTTTCGATTATTGTCCATACCCCCCACTTCTCGTTGCAAGCCAACAGGTGGTGAGTGACTTGTCGAAGAAGAAGGCATTCTCACGTGTGTATTCGGAGATATTTTCATCGACGTTGCGCCAGCTTCAGCCCCTTGGCTTTTTTCTTTGAGGCTGGATAGCGACTTCTCATTTTTTCGGCTTGAGATAACAGTGATCGGGGCTTTCTTGGCTTTGACTTTTGGGTTTGCAACGTTTTGGGATAGTTCCACTGGCAAATCAGACCCTCCGTCTGGAGCACTTGTGCTTGCAGAGGTTGACGACTGTTCGATATCATCTGCATTTGTATTGATCAACATCATATTAATCTTATCATCTAATGACATGGTTGCTTTTTGTTTCGATTTTTTCATTCGGCTGGTGCCTGTAGCCGCCTTTTCACCACTGCCCATCATGCTACGCGCTTCTTCCCTGGATATAACCCCTTGGTTGACCAACTCTTGCAAATCGCTTGTTAACTGCGCTCCATCCATCGTCGCACGAACAATATTTAATTGGAAGTTTGCCAGGCCAGATTTCCAGTCGCCCACTATTCACACCGATGTACCGACCACAAGACCTAGCGTTTTGCAAGTTGCTGCGTTATTTATCACGAGCTCTTTTTGCAAACGAACCGTGCCGGGTTTGAAGCCAACCAAGAGAGACAAGAGGAGAGGAGTTACGTTGTCATTATTATTATTATATTATTAATTATTATTATTATTATATACTACAAAATAATAATATTATTTATTATATCACTTTTAATTATATTATAAAAATACTTATTTATTATATCACTTTTAATTATATTATAAAAATACATTATAATACTACTACTATAAATACAACATTTTTATTAATAATATAAATAAGCAATGATAAAATATAAATATAAAAATAATAATAAATTATAATAAACTTTTTCTTCTTCTTTTCATCTCTCTCATCTCTCTATTGCTATTACTTATTACTACATCTACAACAGTGTGTATTATTATTGTATTATTACTACTAATAAATAATAATATATATTTTTTAAATAATTTATCATTGCACAGCACAAGAATGGGTTGCTGAGGATGGATATTGGCCCATTTTACTAGGCTAAAATGTGTTGATCGTACTAAAAGGCTACACATGTGCCTAACATGTATCCTCCGCAGCCATTCTCCTTCATCCTTCATCACTCATACGAATCGGATTAAGGTCTTTGATAGTATGCTTATGATGTTATCTTCATGCTAATATTACTATATTTTCTACATTGTCTTCTTCATATTTATGAATATATGAAAAGTACACTCAAGTCAAATGTCGGTTACCGCTGATGCCCAAGGTCAGCATGTATTGTACTTGTTAGTATACTATTGTATTAGTATCATAACAAGATCCCACCTCCTCGTTGTTGGTGTTTGCTACTACTGCGAGGAGTTTCTACTACGATGAACTCTTCACTTTTATCATCGACTGACCCTGCCGGCGGCCATCCGGTGCCGTTGGCTGGCCGGCAAACTGCAAAAGCCTCTGTTCGCAGTGAAGGGTCTCTACGATCCGGGGGATTGGCGAGGAGCGTAAACATCAAAGGGCCTGCTTGACTCGTTGCACCTACAATCGTGCCTTGATCGCACAATTTTTCCCAAATTATGGACGCCGGCGCCACGAATGTAAATAATGGAAACCAAGGTGAGGTTACGCCGAGTGCTGGGCCGACAAACTCTGGAGTTCCGCACGCCAATGACTTCGATGACGTGTGGTGTGCAGCGAGACGCGGTGATCGCAATGCTGTAAGAGAATTTTTGAATAACGGCACTGACCCTGACGTAGAAGATGAATGTGGAAACCCACCGCTGTATTACTCTGTATTATATGGTCATAGAAAAATCTGCAAGGACCTTGTTCGCAGCGGTGCGAATGTGCACTCAGTGCCGCACATAAATGTGCAAAAAATAGAAGAACTTCAAAGTTACAAATTGTCGACGAGAACTAAGTCAAATGTACCGTCTACACCAACACCATCTACCGTCCAAGATACATTTAATAGAATATACATGGCTCGCAGCCATCGTGACGAAACGCAAGACGGCACAACAAGCGGCCGCGCTTCCACCTATGCAAGTAGCATCAACCAAGATGAATCCTCCGTAGCAAGTAGTGTTCGTATGGATCGCTTCAGTTTAGTCATGCCCAAAATTTTGGGGAAAAATAAAAACAAAGCCAAAATTTCCGATGCATTAATGGAAGCGCGCCGAAACATGATTCAAACCAAGGGTGAAGAATGGGTTAAAAAACTCAACAAATTTGAGGCTGAGAAGAAAGCTAGGGTAGAGAAGAAAAAGTGGATGTCAAAGGTCAATCGTGCGTTTTGGCTTCAGCAGCGTGAAGCTCATGAGCGAAAGTGGATGGCAAAACATAATATGGTTGATGCAGAAATTCGTTTTACAGACGAGCAGCGGCGAGAACTGAGAAAGTGGTTTGAAACGTTGGATACAGATGGTAGTGGTGAGATATCGTTTGTTGAGTTGGCTGGTCCACTGCTATCGACCGGGATTGCTACAACGCAACGCGAAGTTAGAGATATTATTGATAAGCACAAATCACCAATATCAGGTGGTATAGACTTTGAAGCTTTTATGTCGCTGCTCAAGCCTAGCAAAGCTGCGCAAATACGCAAGCTTTACACACGGACAAAGAAAGAAACCTTGGACAAGCTAATTCTAAAGGCGGAGGAAGAGGAAAAACACTCTGCTGCTCGAGATGCATTTGAGAAGCTACGAAGGCAATTATCAGATGCAGAAACATCTGCAAACCTAGAATTAGACTCCCTTATAGCTCATACGAGACGCGACATGATTATAGACCAGTTGAAATCCCCAATACTCACCTACGAAGGACTTGAAGCACAAGAAAATAATGGTAGTGGAGATGAGACCAACAGCCCAAACTCTAGTCCAAAAAATTCTCCCAAAGCGCCAGGATCCACCGAAGCAGACACCACTAAATCACCTTCTAAACTAAAAATAATGACCTCAGGTGGTTTGAAAGGTGCCATTAAGAACGTGATGGATACGCAGCATCGCATTCAAAAGCCGGGGGTATTAAAAGCGTCCCACATGATGCGTATGGTGAAGAAGAAGAAAAAGGAAGCTAGCTATGCTGCTTTGGAGTACGCACGAAAATTGAGACAGAAAAAAGTAGCTCGGGAAAAATTACGGCGCCTAGACAACTTACGATGCCTGCAACGCGTGGTCAAAGGAAGTTTGATGTCTGGGACAAAAGTATCCTATTTTGATGGAGATTTGCCGGCAGAAGAGATGGACAAAGTCAAGGTATATAATTCTTTCACACAGCTGTTGCCAACCTTGAAGCCACCCTCACAACTGCGCGCTATGGAGCGCCATCGCCAGTGGAACTTTTGGCTAAGTCGGGCCTCCGAAGGTGCATCAAAGGAAGAAAAGAATGAAGACTTTAACAGTGGAAAAAAAGTAGACATACTCGGTGGTGAATCTCCATACAGTCAGGCCCGATCACTTTTGACTGAAGACTATGAAAGCGATTACCAAGCTGAAGAAGACTTTGACGTCGTTGACCTGTACGAGGATGAAGACGAAGATGATAATGATAACATGGGGGCAAACGCTGATACCACCGTCATTTTGCCCACGACCCCAATCAAGGCAAAAAGCATGCGGAAACACAGCAGTGACTTAATATTCCGAAATGGGCGATCAGCGGTTGCGACAAAAAATGTCGTGTCTCCCTACCAGGTGAACATCGAACGTCGCTTCTCAAAGTTTTTGAAACCCACGAGAGCAGATATCATACGGAGGCAAAAGCACAAACATAGGAGAGTGCGATTGGACGCCTTGAATGCATCTAATAGCAAAAGGAAGAACAAAGAGCGAAAAATGAAAAGGGGGAGTTCTGACGCATCGCTGCGACGTAGTACCACGAAGAAGTCGAAAAGTGGCAGCACCCTACACCACAGTAAAAGCTTGTCTGGCATTGCTGAGAGCACAGCAGACAGTCCGGTGTCATTTAGCATTACGCTTGGTCCTCTTGAATCGACGATTTTTGAACTGGGGGCGGCGGCCGGCAACAACAAAAAGTGATTACGTACGAGAGCGCTCTAGACAAATCATTGGTTATTATCCTATGATAGATTAACAAGATCTTTCCGACAATATCCTAACTATACTAGTGCTAACAAAGATCAACAAAGGAAATATAAATAATAATTATTATTATTACCAATTATAATACAGTATAATACTACTCCTCATTCTTCATCGTCGTCGTCGTGTCGTCTCACAACAACTCACAACACAAAACAAGAATACCCTTCTTTAATCCATCTCACCCACCGTATCTTTCTCGTCTACGAGTATTCTATACGCTTTGGACGCCGTTTCAAGAACTATGTCTGATAGCAATATGAGTGCTCCTGCTGAAGATACAACTTTGCAGGAAGTGAGCATAAGCGTGGACGAGACAAAAAATGTTGATGAGCCTGCAGAGACGCTGGAGAAAACTGGAGAAACGCAGAGTGCCGTTGTCGAGATGCAGGAGGTATGTATTGAACTTACTTCTGCTATAAAACAAGAAGGCACTACTGAACGTGTGACTCAAAAAGCAAACGAAGGAAATTCTACAAAAGTGAAAAAACTCAAAACTGCGCGCAAAGTTGAATTATCGCTGTTGGAGCTTTTTGACACCCTCGATGCAAACGACTCAGGCTTTTTAAGTAACCAAGAGGTATTGGTTGGACTACACATGCTAGGACTTCAAGTTGAGACTTCAGATCTTTTCCAAGCACTATCACATGTACACTCTCTTGGCGACGGCAAAGACAAAATGGACCCCGAAAAGTTTCTTGCATTTATGAAATTAATTTCGAAAACTGAAGACTTGGAACTTTTGAATCTTTTGGTGGAAGTATTGAATTCTGGTCATATAAACTCTGTTGCCATTCGTGAAAAACTAGCTCTCCACCAAGAGGAACTGAATAATAAACGTAAATCTGATGTGCAAGAGCAAGATTCTACGAAACTTGAAGCGCTGGGTTCCGACGCATCGAAAGAGAACGTCGGTGTGGGCAATGATGAACATTTTGAGGAAAACGTGACCATTTCTCAAACCCTCTATACCTTCTTCTTTGTTGGAAAAAAGTTCTACTTGACTGTTGTTCTTGCTTGGATCTTCATGGGAACACTTGTTTATTGTGTTACAAACGGATGGGATTTTGGGCGCTCGTTTTACTACAGTATACAATCCGGTCTTAGCATAGGCTTTGGCAGTCTTAGCGAGGACAAACGAACAGGAACAGATATTTGGGGTGCGTGTCACAGTAACACATCGATCTTAATGGAATCAATTATGTCACAATTTCCAAACGGTGTTTTACCGGATCCAGTAGCTGGAAACATCTGTGTATCTTATAGCGAAGCAAATCAATTGAGTGAGTGGTCAAAACTTTATACTTGCATTCATCTTATGCTGGGCGCAAGCATAATATCGGGTGTGTTAAGCTTGTTTGCAACTATGGCAGTTGAAAGCTCAGACACTTGGTACGAGGAGGTAAGGATCAAATGCGCTATTCGCATGTCTAGTTTCCTGCATCAGATTCCTAACACTTGCCACTCTCACAGCTTGCAACTGAGATTGAAACATCTCTGACGGAAGCTAAACGAAAAGCCGCCGGGCTCAGCGTTCGGCACATCCATTTATCGTTATATAACAGGTTGGTACAAATTTACAGCAATAACAAGACTGTTTGTAATTCGCTATTTTCCCTAGGCCTGTGGTTAGCGATCGGCTGCATATATGGCGTTGTGAGGGAAAGGTGGACGTTCATCACATCCCTGTACTACGCTTCCGCAGCATGCAGCACTGGTGGGTTGCAAGGCCCGACGCCTGACCCCAGTGGAGTGTGGTTTACTGCAATTTACTGCATTATTGGCGTCCCACTTTATGGCGTAAGTGATCTGCTGGTTTTCTCCTGCAAACTAAGTATCTTTCCAGCTAACGCAATACTTTCTCTTCGGCTACAAACTACAGTATACTTTAGGTCAGTTTGCAAACTCGTTGAGCGCCTCCTACTTAAAGCGTATGAAGGAGGGAACATTGACATCGGCTATTACAGCTTCTGAATTTGCCGTTGCCAGTACTTTAAGAGGGTCTCTGAGGGCTGATGCAGATTCTAGGGGTGGTATTGACTTGTTTGACTTCACTCTCATGGAATTATACAGGCTCAGAAAGACGGATGAAGAAGAAATCAAGGAAATATGGGAAAATTTCCACACCTTGGATACCGATGGTAATGGAATATTCACAAGGAGTGAAATGCAAGCCGCTTTGGCATTTGCAAAATACGACAAAGATAAGGTATGTATGCCACCATATCTCTTCCATGTATATCTATTTGTCTTAGCGTAAGATTTTACTAACATCAATCTTCAAAATGATATGATGGATAGAGTTCTACCCTATCTCTTGGAGAAATGAAGGAGTTGGTGGATGAATTGCAGCAAGAAGATTCAATGGAGTACAAGGGGCTAAAAATGTTACCGCCAAATACGGAATACTCGCATGACGAAATTAAACGGAAGATGAAGCAGTTTAACAGTCCAGAAGACGATAAGATACTTTTGGACCGTAAAGAATTTATGAGATTCTGGAGCAAAGAATTTGATCAACAAATCAAAGATGCGCCATTAGGTGCAGAAATGGTGCAATTGCAGCATTTAATGGATGTTTTGAAGAACTCCTCAACGAATTCAGCTTAGCAAGGCAGAGCTAAGAGCTATAATTTGCCATCTATCCGCCGTTTTGACGGAACGACGAGTATAGCTAAATTGTACAAGCGTATTTACTGGCCATGATTTTCAAATACTGAACTACCGATATTCAAAATGTCAAGGGAAAAAAAGAAAAACTGAGTTTTCTAGTACGAAGTGTTAAAAGGTAAAGCAAAGTACTCGTATCAATTTGTATTAAAGAGTGGAGTAATATGCATACATGATTTAATTTTCTAACGATTTCTTCTGTGATGCTTCGTATTCATCATATTTTTTCATAATCTCTGCGACCTCTTTCTTTTCACACATACCAAGAAGGTATATCATGTTTGTAAGGAACTCTATTCGGTCTAGTTTACCATCACCATTTTCGTCCATATTCAGGATCATGGTTTTACTCACTGTGCTGGTAAGCAGCTTTTTCCTCATCTTTTGTGTCTTGTACTGGATGTAAGTTTCGGAGATAGAAGAAAGTACCCGCCCAACATAAGTGAAACCAAAGACAAGCCAAAACAAACAAAAAAATCTACCGTAATCTGTTTCCGGGCTCATATCCCCATAACCTATCGTCAGCAAAGTGATCATTGACACGTAAAGTGAGTCGATAAAATTCCATCCTTCCAAGTACATAAAAACGGCAGTACCACCAAACAACATGCATAGCAGAACCAAGAGCATGAAGAGTATGTCAAGTATTTTTTTCTTTATTGAATTATTTAATAATGTGGCTTCCGTTGGCTTGCCTGTATCATTGCCGTTTTCGGCCTCATCGATCATCACCGATTTCATACTCTTTACATTACTGTCTTGTGGTGTGATTTTGCTTGAGGCTACTTTTTGAGCTTGACGTTTTTTCCTACTACTCATTCGTTTACAGCACCCGCGGCATCTTTTAAATAATGTCAATATGTACGATAGGATGTTATTGAAGCAAACACCACCAACTGCAACGCCGAAAATGCCCGTGCACGTTACAAATATTTTTCCAAGATTTGAATCCGGTGACAAGTCGCCGTATCCTACAGTTGAAAATGTGACGACAGCAAAGTACATTCCATACGTAAAGTACCATCCTTCATATATACTAAAAAAGGTGGCATATCCTGCCAGAAATAAACCCAACACTAATATACTCAACACAAAGTTTACAAGGTTTCCGTCGTCGTCCTGAATAACTGTCCCCTCAGTGAAAAGTTCTTCAGCTTTGTGTATTGTGATTTTACAGATTCCACTTGGAATGCTTGTCTCAGTAGGTTCCTTGCCATCGTTAAATCCAACAGACAGCGACAAGTCGACTATTCCCGTGAATCTACCTTTCATTTTTATCGGCAGCTCTATCTCCTTTTCCGTTGCACCTTTCGACGCCAGTTCCATCAAATTAACTGTGCCCGATCCAATCAAATCATCCATGCCAATGTAATCCTTATCCCATACACTGAGTGTTATGTTTAAGCTGTTCTGAGGGTTGTTAGTATATGTTGTAGATGGAAAATCTAGCTCTAACACATTTTCTGTTGTGAATATGCAATTGACACCACCGTTTTTAACGATCCCTGTTGTTTTTGTGAGTTTTGCCGCTCCTTTTCCAAGAGTTACTCTGACGTAAGGATCTATTTCATCAGGGCCGAACAAGTTTGCTTTAACTCTGTTATGCTCCTTTCTCGTTTTATCTGAGGCTCTAGTTTGCTGGATATTTACCATGTTGCTTTACTTGCTGACAAACCTAAGCAACTATAGGATGTACGCGTTGCAAGTTCCATGCACGAAGAGCGGAAGTGTCATACTTTTGCATATATATCATCATTATTAATTTAGTCCATTGTTATTATTTTCTATTATAAAATTTTATAAATAATAAATAAAATAATACAGCAGAGTTAGTATATATTGAGAAGATAATGATAATAATAGATTATTAATAATGATGATTCTTATTAATTTATTATTAATCATATTAATATGTAATTATTATATTCATAAAGTAATATCCTCAGCAGAGTAAAAAAATGCTGCGTGTCCAGCTGCGCTACTACCTGTGCCCAACAAGGGAAACGGACCATCTAAAATGTAATCATAGCAGCATAACCATATGATATTAATTTATCATTTTGGTTGACTTGACCTGTGCGTTTTGCATTTCGCCCATCATAGTCAAACAGTAATACTTGTACTTTCTTTATTACGGAGAGGACAAAGATAGTGATGAAGAAACTGGAACTCCTCCTACTTTGGCTTCTGCATCTACCATATTATATTATATGCAGAGTTTAAATAATCAATAGTGTGGGAAGAAAAAAGAAACGCTCCACCAGGCAAGGCTGCTGCCATAGTGTGACCCACTCTAATTTGTTACCAAGTACTATCATTGGGTCGTTGATACCGCGTAAAAAAGCACAAGAAGCAAATAATGGACAAAATTAAAAGAAAAAAGGTAAAACGAAACCACCAACTTAAACTGAATTGAAGAACGGAACGCGCGTAGCCTTTTCCTAGCACAGTAGTCTTTCTGGACACTTTGAAGACTCTTCCGCTAAGATGTCGCTCGTTTTTCCCCTATGCTATGCTAGTGACGGTTCTACCTGAACGTCTCATACTCCCGCACCGTTTGCCAGACACCAATCCTAACATAGACGTACTTAAAGAATGAGGATCGTAGTCTAAGTTATAGTTTTTTAGGTTGATTGCAACCTAGCCTACACCGGGCTTGATACTTTCAATATATTGTTTTAGCGCTCTTATAAATCCTCCATCTATAATACATGGTTTTATTGTAAATTTGGAGGGTATTTGAAGAAGAATCTAACCTCCCTCAACCGCGAAGGAGGGTCCTACACCAGAACTTTGCTAACCCAAACGAAATTCCATGAAGGCACTGTCCATCGACGATGTCAGGGTCGAAGATCCCAAACCGACCTTTTGCGTCGCATTAGGGTGGCCTGGCGTTGCCTTGTACGCCTTGGCGTTGGCCGTTGCTGGAGCACACCTCTACATAGCCGCCGAGTTTACCTTTTACTTTCAGGACATGCAACGCGAGGGTGTTTGGATCTTTTTCGTTTTGGCTGTGGTCTGTGTGCTGTTGGTCATTTACCATATGTTCACGTGGCGAAAATTGACAGAAGAAAAGGAAAACGACGCCCCAACGACGCTTATTCAACATGCCAAGGCCTTCAAGGCACACTTTGATATGAACGGAAAGTGGTTCCTGTGGAAGTTGTACGGTTCCGAAGTCCTCGAGTCGGGCATGCAGGTCTACAACATGACCACGCTGTACACGTGTACGTTGCCACCCGGGATCGTTTTGGTGCTTTGCTTGGTATTGGTGTTGGACCACGGGTATCGGTTGCACTCGCTGTGGCAGCCAAACACCGCGCAGCGCCGGGACGTGCAAGTCATCGCCGACCTGTGCATGGACCTGTTGTGCATGGTGCTGCCGCTCGCCTTTATGTGGTTCGGATACAAAATCCCGTTGACGATGGTAGAAATGCTTCTTGTGGTCTTTGTTCCGACAGTATTTACCATACTTAAACTGGACGAACTGATGGAGGAAAATGTCCTTCGGCGTTGTGCGATGAAAATCGTTGAGCGGCAACGGAAAAGGTCACTGGACGCAGGCCGCCGGAGGTCCAGTTTGTTCGCGAAAACGGCCGTCGAGGCAGGCGCCGAAGCGCAAGCATTGTCGATTGGCAAGCGAATCAAGTACACGATGAGTGTCGTGACTGTGGTTGCCGGTATGTTTTTCCTAACCACGGGTATCGTTGCAGTTTCTGTCTCGCCTTCATGCGACGAGGACTTGTGGCAAGGGTGCCAGGTCCGCGTCCCTCTCTGCCGGTTTCGCGTCTCGTGCAATTGCGCGGTGTTGCAAATTAAAAAGCACAACATGACGACTTTGCCTCCCGCCATCAAAGCCATGACGGCGATGAAGAAGATGCAGATCAACCATGGACCACTGAAACAATTGCCCGAACTGGGGCAGTTCATGCCGGGGTTATCAGCCCTAAACGTGGACTTCAATGCACTGACGACCCTGCCGGCATCGTTGGCGAAGGCGCCTAATCTGGTGATTTTGTACGCTGCATTCAACCAGATCGCGCACGTCCCTGAGGAACTGTTTCAGCATCAGGGTATAACGACTATGGATTTGAGCACAAATAACTTAACTACAATACCAGAGATGGATATGCAACATTTGAGTTATGTATATTTATCTAACAACTCGTTGACATTGTTGCCAGAAAGTATGTTTGACCTTCAATACATTGTAAGATTGACCATTGATGGAAATTATTTCGACTCACTACCTTCTAGTATTGGCAACGCGGGAAAAACATTAACCTTCTTTAGAGCAGCAAGGAACAATTTGATATCCATCCCTTCGTCATTCTCGCACTTGAGCAACTTGAATGTGGTGGACTTGAGAAACAATTCGTTGACCTCTTTGCCGTCATGGGATCGATTGACGTCATTGACTCACTTAACAGTAGCAGGAAACCCACTGTGTACAAATGGGTGGCAAGGCACAGGAACGGTAAGAGAATTGATGAGGAAAGACGGTCTGGGGTGTACGCAACAATGCTCATACATGTGCATTGATTTGCTACTCGAAAACAAAGGGTGTGACTACCAATGCAACGTCCCAGAGTGTAATTACGATAACAGACAATGTGTATAAATATGCAATGACACAACAAAAAATACTTTCACAAACGGCAATTCCCATGCCCACCCCTGTCCAACAACCTCCGTCGGCGCGACACAGCATCCTTCACCTCGTACACGGTCCCCGTCACTGCCACTACCTTTTTCATCTGCCTTTTCTTATCCATCTTTGATTTTGCCTGATTCATAAATGGAGGTATGTGACAACTCTTATCGCATTTTGTAACATCCTTCGATCCTTGGCAGCATTCCATGCCATTTTTATCCTCGAAAACTTTCACCGTCACTTCCGTTCGTGGCAAATACTTGGCACTCTCGCATTTCGGCATTTCACTTTTCAAGTACCCATCCTCGTCGGTATTCAACTTGATTACGGCTGCCCAATCCTTGATGCTCCCGTCCGCGTTCATCGCCACTTGTTGAATGGAAATATCGTCTGCGTCGAACAACTTTGAGGGGCACGTCTTGTCGGTGACTTCGAAACGCAAGTTATTTCGCAGATCCAACATGTCTATGTCCGACTTGCCGATGTCATTCTTCAAGTAGTACAATGCCACGTTCTTGATCGTGAGTGTCATCAGGTCCACGTGGTTCACCCCTTTGCAGGACATTTGTTTCCTCTTCGGTAGTTCCAAGCGACTAAATGTTGGTCCCGCCTTGCACTGTTGCTTGACCGATGACATATTTTTCATTTGGATGGTCTGTCCCAATTGCCGGGTGATATGACTCGCCATCCCTACTTTGCCTTGGCGGTCCATCATGCCCTTTCCCAGACGACGCTCATTTAACTCCAACAATTGGCTTTTCAACGTGGACCGCGGCAAACGTTCCAATTCGTTGTAAAAGTGCTTTAATATATGACCATACGGCACAAACAGTTGGCACAGTTGACGTTCGCCGTTTGTGCCGGGTTCATCAATGACTCTAGGCCCGCACAACGAGACTTCGCTGAAGAACCCTTCCATCTGAACTATAAGACGGTCCCTCGCCTTCGATCGAGGCATGCCCATCAATACATCCAGCATGCCCTTGTGCATGTACCCGCCCTTCTTCAATGCGTCGCTCACCTCCGCGTACAAGTTGTGCCGGCTGTAGTGCCCGCCCTGCGACAGCGCGAACGGGATGATATCTTCCCTTGGAATGTTCCCGGAGGCATCCTCGCAAACTTCCAATTTTGTGTCCCGTCGCTCCTTGCAGCAGATGTTTGGGAAGAAGGATTCCGCGGTTTCCTCCCTTCCTTGAATATTGAAGAGGTTGTCCAAATCGTGCCGAAAACTGCAGAACGCCTTCAGCAGTTCGTCGCGGT
>LT658573.1:0-20556 GCA_900128575.1 Stramenopiles sp. TOSAG41-1
AGTAGTAGGTGCTAGCTCTAATAAATAATAAATTAAAAAAAAATTTATTATTAAAATAATAAATATAAAGCTTAAAGCAAATAATATTATTTCAATTTTTATTGATTTTATTATCACTAGCTACTATAGGAAGGAGAGAATGACGAAGAAGGGGGGATTCTGTCTGTCGTCGGTCAAGAAAGAGGAAAAATAATTAATAGCCCTAAAAATAATAAAAAAAAATAACAACTCTCTATGAAATAAATAATGTCTTGCTCTTCATGATAAATAATATTATATTGTTATTAAAAATAAAAATTTTTTGTCTTCTTCTTGGGTAATTTAAATTGAAGTAACAACTAAACAACTTTTAGCGATTATTGTTGTTGTCATAAGGAAAAAATAATAAAATAAATCGAAATTTGAAATTAGTTGCCGAATAGCATAGTGTGTTCGGATGCCCTTGCAAATAAATTGCCTTGTGCAGGGTTTCGGAAGGGTACACTGCTCGATAGGTACCATACCATTTAGCTCTTGTTGTGCACAGCACACAATTTATTTTGTTGAGACAACAATGGAAAATAGTTCATGCACACCCTAAATAAAACAGCACATCATTCCTTAATTTTTGTATTATTATTGAAGTTTCGTTTTGAAAGGAACTAATCTCGCTAATACATAGGGTCCATACTTATTCAATACAGTCGACCGGTAAATAATAATTGTTGCATAATAATAATAATAGCTAGTGCTAATATTATTTTTATTATTATTGATGGTACATGAATGATGTTGTTGTTCAGAAGAGGACACTCACATTTGATTACTTGGTGTAGTATTATAGCTTTCTTTCTTCCCTTTTTTAAACACACTATTATTAGCTACCACACTACAACAATGATTGAAAAATATATTATTATTATTATTTTTAATAAAATAGAGCTATGAGATGATGAGAAGAACGAAGAGTTAATAGTAATTATTCTTATTTATTTTATTATAATAATATAATACTACTAATTATAACACTACTATAATACCACCATTACTACTACTCCTCTCTATCATTATTATTATTATATCTCACCGCAACAACAAAAATTGGCCGACGACACCGTACACGTTTCAATTGCGCTCGTCAAACCTAGCAGCCATATTTAGATTGTATAAATCAAAAGAACCATAGCCATCTTCGCAATGACACCTTCAGCTATAAATATGAAAAGCGCAGACAAGTGGAATTTGCAAGAAGTTCTCACATGGATCAGATCACTGAAACTTGTTAAGTACTTGGACGCCTTTCAGAAACACTGCGTATTATAATGAACAAACTTGATACAAGTTCTCCGGCTATACCTTCAAGTAAGATCCCGCTGGGTAACTCATCCAACTATCTTCTCGGCCGTGTGGATGGGATTCTGCATAAAGTGTTGAAGTCGCCTGCGTTGAATAAGAGTAATGATGATGGTAGTATAGGGTTGAGAACATTGTACAAATCATTGATATACTCGGGGAACTACACCCGGTTTGAGGTTCAACGGGACAGTAAAGAACATACCTTACAAGAAATACTTGGCAGTCTCCAGGAATGTGTTCGTGTGGGACCACACGTCACTGCGTTATCGCATATTTTTCTTTTTCCCTCAAAGCCTTCGGTTGACATCCTGTCATATAAAAACGCCGCTGAATTTGCTTGCACGAGAGAGAATGAATATTTACTTTTGTCCGCTCTGCCAGCAATAGTAAGAGGTCTGCTGAATAAACCGTGTATTTTACCTGCCGAGAAAAACGAAGTTTCTTTTTTTTTTCAGCACGTAATTGCTTTATCGCTACGTATAGTTACCACTGTGGCATCAGAAAGTAAGTTTTGCCAGCTTTTCAACACATTGTCGCGAATCTTTGATATGCAGCGTAAATTCTATCAGCCTAGCTCATATATGAACAAAATTAATGATATCCATGAAAATGAGGAAAACGTTGAAACGATACTATCTGCAATGGAAACAAAGCGAGTCCTACACCCACCTCAAGGGTTTGAGTTTGATTCCATTCCCACAAAACGTAACGAAATAAGAACAATGAGTAACGTCGCAGAGGGACAAGGAGGGCGACCGCATCTTCCTGTTGAGAAAGAAAACGTAAATTCAGGCAGCAGTGCCGGTAATTGTGAAATAGCAACTGCAACAAAACAGCTGGAGACAAAATTGTACGCGAAGATGGGGAGCGGAATTTCAGCAACACCTGAGCTTGTTTCCATCATCAATTTTTTCGGTCGTGTGGGAGGTTTTAATATAATTTTAAAGCACAGTGAGGAAATCCATATAAAAGGTACTTTTGATACCCTTGCTCAAGTTATTGAGCCTATTGTCAGAACCAGAGCATTACTCACCGACGCGACGCTGACATATGTCGTTGAGAAGTTATTTGAGTCTGTTAGCAAACGAGTTAGCGGGCTAAGTGATTTAAACATACGCACAAATGATATACAAAGCGTCTTACAGTTAGTGGAACAGTTGAACTTGGTAACGTTTCAGTTGTACGATAAAGAGGACGCCCGCAAAAAGACCATCCCCCTAGAAATCCTTGTTGCCTTACGTTTCATGCAATGCAACAACTTGGCAAAGCGTTTAAATGGTTTAAAATATATTAGCCAGAAAGTTATCAAGTCTTCTTTGTATGCAAGAGCATCAGACGACGTAAAAACGCATGCGGATAATATTAATGTAGATAACGATTTTTATGGGCAATACGAGTTCCATAACTCGCATAAAACACCACCGAGACAAATTCGTACGCAACGAATATGTAATAGCATTAGTAGAAGAAACTACAGGGACCTCGGCACTCCACCCTCGCAAATGGTTGCATATCTTTTGCAATATCGAGTGGTTGATATCCTATTTGGCAGATTTATACATACGGAGTTAATCAATCGTGCCCATGGTATACTGCGATTCCTTGCATCCCATGATGCTCTAAAGAAGACTCATCTCGATATGATGTGGAAGGCTTCTACTGGGCAGCATGCAACTGTTGTGAAATCAGTTTACAACTCCTTTCTTGCAATTTCTCAAGATATATCTCCTCCCTTGATGAACCATTTAATGCGAATATTTGAAAATGTAAACGATCTTGAAATGGATGCGCTTGAATTTTTGGGACAGCTAGTCTATCACTCGGGAAATTCCCGCTTTGTTTTGTCCAGTGTATTAGGCATATTGTGGAAGTTTCTTTATACTGATAACGAGCTACTCAAGGATGGTGAAGGCGATTACTCCAACAACATTGCAGCAGGTGAACAGATACATGAAGAAATCGAAAGGTTTATTGTTTCACTTTTAGGATGCGAAATGTCTCAAAGTTTAGGACTACCGGAAAAATACTGTAAGATGTGCATAACAAAAATTAAGACAGGCACACGCGTTCTTCGTTCGCTTAGGTTGATACAAAAAGTTGTAGAAAATAGCGACTTTGCTGATGAGCTACTCGACACGCTTGAAAAAGAGGACAATATTTTGTCCTTGCTTGTCAAAGATCTTTCGTCTTATCAGCAGAATGCAGTAGAAAGAATATCGAATAAAATTTCGATTAACTATAAACTACCAATCGATATCAACACAAATACTGGCCAAATGATATTGCAAGCAGCTTTAGTAGGAAGTACTTGCCACGAAGAATCTTTGTTTGAGCGTCTAAAGACTTTATTGTTTGTACTTCAAAATTCCTCTTCCAACTTAAGATTGAGCCTTGACGCCACAAAATCGCTATGGTACACTGCTGTCCAGTGCGCTTTAACAAGTAGAGATTTGACGTTATTAATGGAGTTTTTTGTGCATGCGATTAATCTAGAGGATGATAACCAACGTTATATTGACGAACAATCCGCGGCTTTTGTATTCGACCAACTTAAGAATGAAAGTATACCATTTGATAAATATGATTTGTTTACTACTAAATGTTTCATGACTTATTTTCGCTTCGAGAATAGAAAGCGAGGTACGCTAGTAACAGAGCCATGTAAGGCATATTTTGCGCGTATGGAGAGCGTGTTTTGTCCGCCAGAATTGTTTCATGATGATAAAGAAACACAAAAATGTGAAATCGAGTATAGAGACTGGCGTGTATCTGCATCTGCAGTCCCTGAAGGTTTAGGGACTCTATGGCATATTCTACGACAGTCGAAAGATCAAACTGTAATAGACTATGTGGTTGCCGTTATGAACAACATGCATTTGGAAATTGCAACCACGCGAATTGGAAGCTCCATAGAGTATCGAGCCCGTGAGCGATATAAAGCAATCAAAACTTTACGAATGTCTTACATTGAATCCTGCATACACCAGTATTTTGTTGGGGAAAAGATGTATTCTTCACGCCAAGACCTAGCATTGCGGACTTTTCAGGTAGCTTCTTTCGTGCTTTGTGAATATATAAATGCCGCAGACAAGTATTCGGAACAAATGCTCGCAATTGACAAAACGATGTCTCTTTTACAGTCTACTGTGAATACCGCTTCCACAGAATTCAATGTAAGGAACAGCGAAAAGAAGCGTTATGAGACAGAAAATAATTCTGACGATACCGATGCGATGCTTTCTGCAGCTATTCCAGCGTTGAATCGTATACCGTCGTTCGGTAGTCCCTCAACTCAGTCAGATAGATTATTAAGTATCAGCAAAGCTCCTTTAACACATTCAAATGTAGAAATTCAATTATCGAAGCCTTCGTCTCTTTTGGCGAGAGTAGATGTATTTGAAGTTTTGCTTGAATTTCTAAATTTAGATATTGAATTTGCTCACGCAGTTTATCAAGTTGTTGGAAAAATTCCTGTAAGCGAGCACATATTGCAAAAAATATTGGAACTAGATAACATCACTGTTTTAAAAGATCTACTTCCTGTAGACCAATCATTTCGTGCTATGTACACGATGCGCGCCATTGACAAAGTGTTTTCGAATCATGGTAAAATTTCTTCAAGAGACTTGAACAAAGATGACAAAAGCTTGGAGGGCGAGGTAACCTCTCTGTACTTGAGGCCAAATGAAAGAGTACTCTGGATACAACGTTTTATATGCTTAGGCGGTATGCAAAGCATGCTTAGTTTAATCAAGCAATGCCGACACTTTATACACCTAAATGAAACGGATGCATTTCGATATAGACACTATTTAGAGCTGAGTAAACAAATTGTTTGCACGATAGCAACTGCACTCAATATCGCAAAAGAAAGCTGTTCGATAACTGATATTTTTGACTGTAAGGCGAAAGACCAAAACTTTAAAATGACGATTTTTTATGCGTGGCGGTATTTGGTAAATGGTGAATCACATTCCTTCGTGAGCGCCAAAACATACCAAGGTGACTACCAGCACATTTTGCTTGGTTCGCAGCCACACTTAATAGATGAAAACTTGTATTTGGTATTGAAGGTCTTAAAACCAACTGAAGATGGAAAATTAGATCATCGGAATAAGATTGCAAAATGCCGTGTAGTTAGCGAGTCCTTCAAATTGCTGCAAATTTTGTACAATATAAATCCTCAAGGTGTATGCTATTCCATGGTTCGTCGCCGTTCAAATTGGATAAGTGCGCTGAAGTTAATATTTTTATGTGGGTCTAATACCCCAGCCGAAATTAAAATGCGATCAAGCGTTTTTGAAAGCTTGTGCATGATTTGCGAAGCAAGCAACGCAGGTCACAATGGCGTCTTACTACATCTTTTTGGATTTCATTCAACATTATTGAGAGCTGTACCAAAGCTTACGGTCGGTGGCAACGACAATAATGACCTCAACCATCGGTTTATATATGAATTTTTTCTGGTGTTCTCTAACATTGTGCAGAGCCTTCCTGTGGGTAATCAGAAGTCATGCAAAGCCATACTTGCGGAAGTAGGTTTTGTTTTGGACTTAATTAATAATCTTACTCCATGTGAGACCAGCTTCGAGTTTGCTGATGATGAAGGTGTATACTGTGCAGCCGATACCGACTACATGCTTACCGGGCTCTTAATGTTGTTATCACGTATGGTGAAAAGTCGTTCATTGGTATCAAGGCAGTGTCTAGAAAAGTTTTGCTTGGGCCGCAAAATTTTGGAAAAATGGTTGTACCCGTCCAGATTGACACAATCCCCAATTTGTAAATCTGAGTTTTCCAGGAAATATGCATACGATGCAATAATAAACATGGTATTGGCACTGAAAGTAAGCAAAGATTGCTATGAACTAATCCTAACGGAAGTTGCACACCCGCTTTCTTCTGTCATGGATTATAATAATAATACCAAAGTCGGTCGGTTGGAGGCGTATGATCTTGCTGGAAGATCTAACACGGGTTTTGTAGGCCTACATAATCCAGGTTGCATTTGCTACATGAACTCATTAATGCAACAATTATTCATGACTATAGATTTCCGAGAAGCTATCCTGAACACTGATGCAGAAACGTTAGGAACAGCATCTAATAGTGAAAACAAAAGCGTGTTATATCAGCTTCAAACAGTTTTTGCAAAACTGTACTACAGTCATAGGAAAGCATTTCATTTGACAGATTTTTGCAAGGTATATAAAGATTTTGATGGAAATCCTACTAATGTTTATGTCCAACAAGATGCAGATGAATTTTTAAGAGTATTTTTTGATAGGTTAATGACATCATTGGCTGGTTCAAATGAAATAAATAGATTAGCATCGTGTTTTGGCGGAAAAGTAGTGAATCAAATTATTTGCCAAGATGTTCCGTATATTTCTGAGAGGGAAGAAGATTGCCCGTTTCTTACTGTAGACATAAAAGGGAAAGGAGATCTTCTAGATGCATTAGCGGCGTATGTTGAGGGCGAACTATTAAGTGGGGAAAATGCATATTATTGTGAAAAGTATGATAAAAAGGTAGCCGCCATCAAACGAATTTGCATACGAGATTTACCAAACACTCTAATTATTCATCTAAAACGCTTCGAATTTAATTTTGATGCCATGTGCCAAATGAAGGTAAACGACTACTGTCAATTTCCCTTAGAATTAAACATGTATCCATTTACAGAGGCAGGGTTATCAGAAAAAGAAGCTGCGCATATACAATCAGCTAAAGAAGGAAATTATAATAGAAGTACGACGGCAATGTTCAAAGAGGAAGGATGTGATGATGATAATGAAAGCACTGAAAAGCACCGGAGACGGGGCAAAGCCTACTACGAATATGAATTAGTGGGTGTTGTTGTCCACAATGGTACTACCGATAGTGGGCATTATTATTCCCTAATTCAAGATCGAAAGCAAGGAAAGGAAGGTATGTGGTATAAATTCAACGATGAGGACGTTTCACAGTTTGACCCTAAGTTTATGGGCGACGAGTGTTTTGGTGGCGAAGAAACTGTGTATGGCAATCAACCTGATACAAGACCACGATATAGAGAAAAAAGTAGAAACGCATATATGCTTTTTTATCAGCGAAAAAAGGCGACCGATGCGACCTTAATGGAAGCAAACATTGTGTCAAAATCGAAAACAGGGACTAAAGCAGATGGTAATGAAACTGGTGGTCTTCCGTGCTCATCCAAAGATGCTGGTACCATTAAGGATATCGGCAATATGCTAGAAAACAAGATTGTTTCTCCGAGGTCTCTTTGTGCTCTACAAGCTTTGTCTAATGCAATCATAGACGATGTACACACCAATTCGAGTGCATTGGCGCGCACATCCGGCCCTAATGACATTCTTTTAAAAATTCAAAGAGATAATCTGTGCTTGTTACGCAATCAAATTTTAAATGACCACAATTCATTTTCATGCGTATTAACATTGATTGAAAGCATTTCCTCGCCGTCTGGGTCGCAAATGCCACCAGCTACTTGCAAGGAAATAGGCGAAAGACCCACTGCCGTAACCAAAGAGTCAAATTGTGTAGAATATGCTATCGGCCAAGATCGAAACCCGCTATTCGATACTTCTTCGTGCAAAGATCTTGACCAATGGAGTGTTTCAGTGTTAACCACGTATTTCTTTGATACATTAGCGCCTTTTCTGGAGAAAAAAATCCCTTACGATGAGGAAGCAATACATTTAGCGAAACAGTACTTAGAAACGATGGAAGCACATTTCCGTCGTCTACCGATCAACACGGTGTACCTTTTACAGCGCGCCGAAAAGGAACCGAAATGGATCTGTGAGTATTTTGTTACGAGTCAAAACAATACTCTTCGAGACCTTGTGGCCGATTTCTTGATAAATTTAATATTATCGTACTGCTGTCATTGTGAGGAAGCAGACTATGTAAAAGATGAACAAATACTGGAATTTTTTGAACAATTTGGTTCCACTTTCTCTAAAATTATTATGCACGAGCAAGCTGCATATCACTCTCACCAATTAAAACAGTACTTTCTTGTGTTAAATGCTGTAGCAAAAAGTAGTTTACTAGCTCGTTATGCTCTGAATACATCGACGCAGTTGACCAGCAAGATTATCCAGTGCATCCTCTTAAATCGCCCATCGTATACAAGAAGTGAAATTAGCAATAGAAATACGCGCACTAAAATCAACAGAAATGAAGTTGATTTATCAATTGTATTTGAATTTCTAGGCATTTTGATTCGGTCGTGTCGTAGGAATGAAGGTAAGCTTTTAATGCCCAATACTGATGGCAGTGTCCCCACCAGTACTACTTGCGAAGACGATAAATGTTCTAGGGGTGTCGCTTGCACTAAATTGTTGCCACCAACAATATTGCCACCAGATGTTGAAGAAACTCTTGTGCCGTACTATGGCGAAAATGACTGCAGAATTTTCGAAAACGAGGAATTTATTGCTATGTTGGTGACAGAGAATAATGCTGCCGCTCGTAATATCATAGTGCACCTATCGTTTAGTTGTGTGGCGTTCAGTAAGCTAATTTGCAATGCAATCATTGATAATGCTCAGGCAGCACCTACGACTGACCTTCCACAAATTTTAGTGCTGGCTCGAAAAGTATTACTCATAGACGACAATGTGCAAGAATATCGGGTGACATCATTATTGAATTCCAGGACCGGATTGGCAAGTATTGCTATGGCTTGTAAGCATTTAGATACTACGAGGAGTTATAGTATCATGAGGGCAATTGCAAAGTGGACAAACGGAAGTGATCAAACAGTCCATTTTGTAACAAAATTCTTGGCGCGTGATAAGGATAGTTTAGAATTGATCGAGTCGTGGCTTCATCGGTATAAAAATACTACAGTTTCGGACCAACATGATCGTGTAGTCCAACCACCTGCGCCATCCGCGCCATCCGCAGGGTCTATACCAGTGCCGCTAGCTCATCTGTCTTCTGAAAGTGAAAAGGAAAAACAAGATATTCCACGTACTGCCGCACCATTTTCGCCATGAGTGCATTACACACTGCAAGTCAAAAGCTAGCTTATAAAAGTAAAACGGCTAACGTAACATGTTGATGGTAATTTCGAATTTTTAAGAAGGGTTACTACGACTCACAGCTGAAAGGATAATAGTTTTTTATAAAATATTAGTGTTGCAAATAAAAAATAGTATGCACTAAAATATAATTACACCACATATGGACGTAGTGTGTGTACCAGGCTGGTTGGTTTGGTCAAACTGCAACTGTTTACAGGAACGACGCGCCTATTCTCAACAATCAGTTACCTTCGCCCGAAACTATAATTGTATATGATCAGCAACATTTTTTACCACCACTACTACTAGCACTATTATTATTTCCACCACTAAGCTGTAACTTTGCCTTCGAATTTGCAGGTCCAAGCGTCGGAATGACAATACGTGTTATCTGCATGAATGCGTCCTCAACATTAATATTGTCTTTAGCACTTGTTTCAAGAAATGGGATACCGTACTCCTCGGCAAGTTTCTGGCCTTCTTCTGTTCCTACTTGACGATTTTCCTCTAAATCACATTTGTTTCCAACTAATATTTTTTTCTGTTCGCCGTCACTGTCATTGTCATTAATTTGGTCAACCCATGTGCGAATGCTTTCAAAGGTTTTGCGCTGGGTTATATCGTAAACGAGCAACATTCCTTGGCACCCACGAAAATAACTCTTAGTGATAGTACGGAAACGTTCTTGCCCGGCCGTGTCCCATATTAAAAGTTTATATTTCTTGCCATCAACTTCTACTGGCTTGATCTTATAATCGATACCAATGGTCGTTATAAAATTTGGATTGAAGGAATTCCTTGCGAACTGCGAAATTAGACACGTTTTGCCAACAGCACTATCACCAAGAGTTAGCAGTTTAATACTAACTTGTTTATCACCACGTTGGGCCATGTTTGTTTTAGATTTCCAATACTGCAGAAGAAAATCAAACCTTGTGGAAAATGCTGTACACAAGGATCAATCAATATCAATGAATTTGTGCAAATTGGCGATCGTGCGGAGTAGCTATCGACAAAATGCTCGTTTACTGGTGCGGGGAACGTAAGCGTTTGAGGCGGACCTCCAGTGCATGCATCCGGTTTACAGCTTCCCTTTCTGTCCCATTATATTATCATCGTAAAACAATTTATTATTTAAAAAATAAAGAGGCGCACAATCGTCATATCATGATCGATAATAACACAACACAACAAAATATATAAACAAATAACATTAAAAATTATTGTTGTTTTTTTTGTTGTGCCAATAAATAAGACGAAGAAGATGGACAAAAAAAGAGAAGAATGCTCTGCATCCATCTTCTTACATTGATATTCCTCCTTTCTTATTTTTAATTCATACTAGCATGGTGTGCACTAGTCCGTAATTCCACAACGACAACGACATGGTCGACCATAGTATGCAATGAAGTAGTAAACTGGGCAGCTAGCTAGCTCTTCGAAGGGTGGCGAGTGATGATCCAAAAATGTTATGTACTCATTAGTATATATTTCCTAGGAGATACTGAAGCATCATCAAAATCAAAAACAACAATGGCACAGAAACAGAAAGATCGTGTCTATCTCTATATTCCATATTGTCATAGGATGATGATTTTAGGTATAGATTCAGACGATTCCAAGCGATGGTGTACCATTTGTCCATAGTGTTACGCTCTCGCCGCTTGTCCATCCCCATACCAATTTTTCAGCTCAAGTGTGAGGGAGTGGTTGTCGAGTACAACGGTATCGTAGTGTTTTGATATTTCAATCTCTGCCTTGTTTGACTCTTTTCCTTCTTGGTGGTGGTGAAGGTCCGTAATGCTGTGCCAATGGTGCGCTTGGAGCTGGCAACGGCGACCTTTCCTAGACCATTTCCTCCCTTTTCCACTGAATGAATGAATGAATCATCATTATGATGTGTTGTCATAGCCTAATATGAAATAAAATCCGTTCTTAGTCTACTGGCTATCTACTAGGCGTGTTTTAATTTAAATTCACATAGCGACTACTAGCCCAGCTACGAACCTGAAGAAAACTGCATTTAACATCTCCTATATATTACAGCTTAGTATATCACATGTATACTCATTTAGGCCTCCGGAGTCCATCCCCCCACGACATGCTTGAGGATCAGGAAGACACAAGAAGCAACGATCCAATTTGAGGTGCCACTATTATTGTCATTATACTTATTTTATTATTAATGTGCAATGAATTTGTAGAAGAATACGGCTCGACTATAATGATCATTCCTATGTAAGGGAGACCTCCCTAGACAGCAGCCTCTACGCTGCTGAGATGCGCACTGTGCACCACCACTACTTCATCATCATCATTGCTCCTATCCATCCATCCTCATCCATTATTTCATTCTCACCACCACCCCCGCCTTCGAGTGCAGCAGCATATTCTACCAACGCAAACCCTACCGTTTAGCGGAACACTTATCCATTGGTGAAGACAAAAGGTGTTATGGCAGAATTTTTGGAACCTCTACAAGAAAACCCCAACAGACCCGGGGACGGGTCTGGGGATAAGAAGAAGAAGAAAAACACCCCAAAGAAACAACTAGCTTTTGCCTCAGATCCGAAATATCGATGTCGCTTTTACGAAGCTGAATATCCTGAGCTGGAAGAAGTTGTTGTCGTTCAAGTAAATGCGATCAAAAGCATGGGAGCGTATGTATCACTGCTGGAGTATGATGGTATAGAAGGTATGGTCCTTTTGTCAGAGTTGTCTAGAAGGAGAATCCGGTCCATCAACAAACTTATCAGAGTAGGAAAAACTGAGTGTGTCTCGGTTTTACGTGTAGACAAGGAGAAGGGCTACATCGACCTGTCGAAACGTCGTGCATCTATCGAAGAAGTTCAGAAATGCAATGAGCGCTACAACAAAAGCAAAGCCGTACATAGCATTATGCGCCATGTTGCTGAGAACCTGGGCGTTTCTCTGCTGGAATTGAACCAAAGGATTGCTTGGCCATTGTACAAGGCGAAAGGTCACGCGTATGACGCTTTCAAGTTAGCAATATCGGCTCCTGAAGAAATTTTTAAGAACATTGATATTAGCGAGGAGGAGCAGAGCGTATTGATGCACAACATTAACCGGCGCCTAACCCCACAGCCAATTAAGATACGGGCTGATGTTGAAGTCACTTGTTTCAAGTATGAAGGTGTTGATGCAGTAAAGGCTGCCCTTCGCGAGGCCTACAAGTTTGGCACGAAAGATTTACCGTTTGAAGTCAATTTGATAGCCCCGCCGTTATATGTTATAAAATCATTGGCAGTAGACAAAGAGAAAGGGATACAGCTATGCAAAGACGCAATTGCTGGCATCAAAAAGAAGATTGAGGAAAAAGGTGGATCCCTAGTTGTAAAGATGGAACCGAGGGCAACCACAAATAAAGACGAAGAAAAGCTTGAAGAGCTGATGGAGCAAATGGAATTAGAAAACGCTGAATACCCGGGGGATGAAAACGATTAGCTTTAGCACTCCCTCACAGCAGAACTAATGTGCAAAGACATGAAACGCATGACGCATTGGTGCATTGATTTGTGTATATGTAAAAGAGTTTTAAAACACTCTAGAAAGAAATAGTTGCATGAAATGCCATTTTGAATTTTAAAAGAACGTTCGCCCTAAGTCCCGTTTCTTCTTCTGCGCAATCCCCTAACTTGAAAAACCTCCACCCCAAACCAGAGTTCTACTTTACATCCCTGAATCATCGCTTCTGGCCGTATTTGTACGAATGCTACAAAGGGCATTTATGACGTCGAGTATAAAAATTATTTTGACTCACTCCCTGAAGCCACACGCCTTGTGGGTTGTAGCGTATGTTATCACAGTTTTATCTAAAATTCTGGTCGCCGGTTGATAATGTTAGCCGCTCTCACACATAAAGGTCCTTCTTCTCGATTGATCAGGCGTTGTCTTAGGAAACATTTTCAGTAATTGAAGGTGGTGACGGAGTTTAATTTCTTTTAAGTTTATTTAGAAGGTTTATATTGTGGAAAAAAATATTATATTTTTTCATTTATTTTGTTTACTTCACTTTTTTCGTACTGTAAAAAAGTCTCTTCTCAAATTTTACAATTCACCGTTCTATCTAATTCCGGGCAATTGTTCCCTTGCTGTTTAATGGCACGCTTCTGTAATTTTGTCCCCTTGCCATTTCCATTTAGTGGAACCAAATATAATTTTCCATTGCAATCACTTCCATGTACATCGCGAAAGCATAACTTTTTGTTACCATTTTGAACTTTGAACCCTCTTGCGTGCAAGTTGTTGAAGTTAATTTGATCTACATAAATAAAATATATCATCATCTCTTCTCCTCAGTGTTCATTGGATTTCCTCGTATTATATAACATATAACACCAATGCCCATTTTGGTTTGTAGTGTTTTTAGTACAGTAGTCGTCTAGTCGTTCACATGCGTTTTTCCTTCAATGTGTTGTTGCCTGGGATATCACTAAGAAGCACTGTCCTCGTAGACTGTAGAGAAACTATGCGAACAAATAGGATTAGAGGAGGAGGCGCGAGTACTAAAAAAAGGTAGTGCTAGTGATTATACTTCTTTATTCATTCATCATGATAATAATAATAATAATAATAATACCATCACCACTCTCCCTCATCATCATCATCTTCATCCCCCATACTGCTACTAATACATTATTTCGTTACACACTCCGAAATTTAGACACATGAGGGTCATCGTGGGTAGTTTATAGACACTTAATCCCAGCAGCAAGTAAAGGCGACGCCAAGGTGCAGCCTTTCGTATTACTACCAAGGAACCATGTCTTACAAAACTAGTTTCATGTGGTCGCCAAGGCGATCGCAAATGCCCCCGGCATCGCGAGGGCATGGAAGTACTCCGCTAACAGCAAGTTCCCGCCCAATGACGAATCGGTCAAGCATCCTTCCAACACCACCACGGTCCCCACGAGAGTCCAGAAAGTATACAACACCTTCGACGCCTAGATTGATGAAACCGGCTGGTAGACCGACTAACTCTCCCCGCCATACGTCAATTATCCAGGGGGATAACCCCGAATGGATGCATTTGCCTGGGCTACCTGTAACAAAGCAAAGCCCAAGAAAAGACTTTAAACTGAGGAAGGAAGTTGCAGAAACCATGGGTATAGCTGGTGATTGCCCAGAGTGGATGACTCAGTCAAAATACGGCTTGCAGAGGAAGCCTGTTGGTCTCTACCAACATAGCAGGAAAAAAATGGTTAAGAATAGGGACAATGGACCAATGTCGGATAATAGAAAGAGCATGCATTATTTTCCTGATAAGGATATAATTGATGCATATACTCCCACAAACAATCCTCATGCACGTGCAAAATCGGATCGAATGAAATGTAAATACCGACAAAGCTTGTTAGATAAAGGCTATACGACTAACAATTTGAATGGAAGTGGTTTGTCGTTACTCTTTCGAGATGAAATACATGCTATGGAATTCGCTAGCGTGTTTGGTAGAGATACTTTGACACCCACTAGGCGTTTTGGATTCAGATCGCCAAGGCAGCTGGTCCAGGACGGTAAGAAGAAAAAATTTGGCCGAAAACGTTTTCAACGCTATATGGAGGCATCACCCAGAGGAGGAAAGAATGCAACTTCACACTATGGGCAAGGGCATGGTAGAGTCGGGGGCAGAAATGACGCAGAACACGGAAAGCCGGTCGCTTTGTGGCAGTTAAAAGGTTCGCCGACAAAAAATACCGCCGTCAAAAGTCACGGGCGTAATATCAGTGGCAGGAAATTTATAGATCACGGCTCTAGTATAGTTCTTTGATGTACGGTCGCCAAGATCATTTTTTGGGGATTGTGTTGAAATATTAAATGAATACCTCCTACAGGAGAATCATGTGTTTAACTGTGAACCTAAACTGATATTGTCTATTTTCATTACATATAATACTTTATTCGCGGACTTACTCCTCTTGTATCAACCTATTGATTGCAGATAGGCTCATGGATTCATATCTATGCGATAGCGCATTTTCTTCACGCCTTTCTTCCGAATGCATATGGCTTATTTCGTGGTCAACGATTCCGCACTTGGCCTTCCCAACACTAGTTGGCTTATGTATATATGGTATTCGTCGGCAACGAAAATTTTTATCGCCGTTTTTAATAGCGCCCACATTATTTGCAATGGCAATTTTTTCTATCTGTTTAACGTAGTTTTCATAATGATGCTTTGTCTTAAGAAACAAGGGGAGGAGCCCAAGGCCGCTGTTCCTTAAACTGTCTACAAATGGCTTAGCAAGTGCTAATTCTTCTACACTGCATTTTGAAAAATGTAAATCGGTGAAATCAATGCTCTTTCTTAATGCTAACAAACGTAACGCACCACTCAATGTTGACTGGTCCTTATAAAACCCTTTTGCTTCAGCCGTATCTTCGACTCCTCTCTTTGCCCTCATGCAAACATACCACAATCTATCCGCATTGTTTCCGAGGTACTGCGTTAATTCTATCCAAAGATCATAGAAGGCCATTTTGCTCGATAGGTAGCACGTCAGGTACAGCAACGAAGCACCAAACAGTCTTTTATCTTCGTAGTGCATGGTTGTATTCAAAGATGCTAAACCCTCTTCGGTAGATAGCAGCCAACCCAGTCTGGGAAATGGTGTCCTTCGCTTACTTCCTTTTTTGCGTTTCCCGGTTATTTTGTTCATATTGAAAGTTCGGGTCCAGTGTGTTCCGATTTCATGGTCTAACAGTGATTTTAGCCTGTTATCTCTGTAGTAGTCTTCTCTTTCAACAAACGTAACAGTTGAATCACAGCATGACGTGCAAAACGCGGTTTGTGACCAAGCAATTTTCAGATTATTTTGTAGAGCATCATCCATTTTTACATATTCACTGACATATTTCTTAGCAGTGTTCGAACCTATTTGCCTACCCCAGTTCTTCGTTTGGTAAGCTTCCTCAGAACCATAATCATTAATTACGCTATCTAAAATATATCTTGCGCGATCTAAGTACTCGTCAGATAACATGGAATCGTATTTACTGCGAGTTTTCCGTGTGCTTGATGGATTAGAATAAGTAAAGAATGGGTTGTACTTCTTACCACAAGCAAGGGCTTGAAGAAACTTTTGTTTCTCCGAATCAACGTTGGTTGGAACTAAAGAGGACAATTTCCCCATAGTAATATAGGTCGCTGTGGGCTTTCGCAGCAAGTTTAGCTGGCAGTACACTTGCGCAGTTCCAATGATAACGCTGAGTCAATAAATAAACTCAACTAGTTGATGAAAGGTATTGAATTGATGTGATGGTATTCGTGTGATGGTAGTATTCGCGCTCATTTTTATTTTTTTGTTCTTCTTCTTCTTTCTTCTTCTTCTTTTGCTGCTTTCTTTCCTCCTCATCCTCTTCTTCTTTTTTTTTGTTGTGTTATTATGTTGTTGTTTTTTCGCCCTATCATCTCTCCTTCTTATTTATAATAATAATTATTATTATTAATTGTAGTATTATTTATATTACTCCATATTAGCCACTTTAACTAGTAATATAATAATATTAATATTTTTAATTGCCGGTGATGGGAAGGTGCGGTCAATAACTGTAATAGTCTATTATTTTATTTTACATCCTTATTGTGGTTGTTTGTGAAAGAACAAGAGATCCTAATCCTTCATTGCTTTTTTGGCTTGTAACCGTTTTGGCACAACCAAGTTTCGCGATGAAATCATATGGTGGTGGTATATTTGGGAAGCAGGGCTTATTACACTACTATAATATTCGATACCACTGCACATCATCAAAAGAAAAAACGATGTTTTATCACTCACCTATTTGAGGCTTGGGAAGACTACTACAGGTTCGTATTATAATACTAGGACAATACTAATTAATATAGCACAAATTATCTAAATTCAATCCACCAACAAAAATAATATAATTTTCTTCTTCCTTGATGACCTGATTCGACACCATTTACACTTTTTCTTATTTTAAATACAAGAAGTTGTTGACATGGTAGTATGGATGGTATAATTTGGCCTTTGCAAATTGCTCCTTTCGCAACTAGCCGTCATTATGAAGCATTCCATTTGCAATGACGGCCACTTGACCCGCAATACTTTTTTTCTGACAAAAACGTTCGAAGTCGTCATATGAGATTTTTTCGTCCCCGTCTAGGTCTAGGGCTACCCAAAGCTGTTTTATTTCGACGTCGTCCATTTTAATTCGCACTTTAGTAAGCGCAGCCTGTAATTCCTTGATGCTTAGGCTACCAGACTGGTCCGTATCAAGAACACCAAATACTTCTTTCAAGTTTTTTGCCAATTTCATTCTCACTGCCGTATTGAATATCCCTCTGATATCACTGAAACGCCTCATTTTTGTCTTCGCTCTTCTCCGCTCAGAATACGAAGAAGTGTGTGATCCTGAAGATGAAAGAGATTTAGAATTGGTTGAAAGCGACGATAGATTTGTAGCTTCATATTCGAAACGAGACAAATTGCTTGGGCTACTAGAAACTTTCGCCTTTACAAAAAAATCCTCTTTTGGCATTTCCACCAGAGGCTTAGATTGTGGCTGAATGTAAGCTTTTTTAGATTCAAATCCTTTACCAAGCTCAGACATTGTCAAGGATTCATCATAGGAAGGACTGTTCGTAGCATCTTGAGAGGACCGTATACTTGTGGGTGTTAGCGCCAGATTCGTCGTAAATTTAGACCTAGTTTGAAAAGGGCTAATTGTACTCTTTAAGTCTCGAGCTTGAACACCTTTTAATCCACCAGTCTCAAGTAATTGTTGAGTCTCAAATCCATATCGACTATAGCTTTTAGGAGCATTACTTGTGTTATTCTCTAGCGCTAATGCTAATCCTGCACCCCGGTTGCCCAAAATAGATGAAGCTTGTGGCGTCATTAGAGTTGAGCTACGGGATAAAAAATCTCGAAAATCGTTTTGAATGCCATCCAACTGGGATAAAAGGGAATCATTCACGCGAGTTTTCTCCATCAAACTCCTCTTCAAATCACCCATCTCACTGTCTTTAGATTGTGATTGCTCTTTAATAATTTTTGACTCTTTTCTCGCTGCCCCCAATCGAATTTGAAGCTCTACCATTCTCTGTTGCATTTCTCTCATTGCATCATGGGCATTAGATGTTACTGTCGTAAGTGAGGCTATTTTGTTTTCCTGTTCTGAAATTATCTGTTGTTGCTCTCTCAATGCAGTTTGCATTCTCTTTTTGAGCCTTTCGTTTTCACCTTTATAATATCCAAGCTGCTCTTTCAATATAGCATTGTCCCCGAGTGCACGGCTGTACAAAGCTTCAACATCATCAATCTTCCCTTGCATTTTGCGTCTCGCCTGATCGATTTCGGCTTCAACTTTTGCTAATGCAGATTGATGCAAACGCGATTCCTTGTCCAAGCGCTCTTGAAGCGTCATTATAGTGGAATTCTTTTGACTCATGTCACTCATCAATTTTCTATTATCTTCGTTTACATCGGCAAACCGTTTTTGCAAATCTTCAACAACACGACCCCTTTCGTTTGCATTCCATAGTTTATTTTTTAGCGACGATATTTCAATTTGGGCTGTATCGTACTCTTTATTTATTTTTTTCAAGTCAGCTTCAATTGTGTTATATCTTTCTAACGCCCGTTCAGCGGCTTCTACGCGATGTTTATAGTCATTCATGTTTAGTCTGAATGTGTTCAATTCCTGGTTAAGAGTTCTTTCTTGCTCTTTGAACGCTTTCGATTGCCTCGAAAGCTCCGATGTAGCATCAACCGCTTCTTGCTTATATCGTTTACACTGCTCCTCTATTTGCTTGTTCTGTCTATCGTATTCTTGGCATTGTAAGAGTGCCTTTTGCTTTGTTGCCTCGCAATTTTCGATTTGATTTCTTGCCTTATCCAATTGACTAATTACACGCAGCTTCAAGTTGGTATGGTGGGAGTGTGTTGTTTTGTATGTCTTCTGCAACTCACTGATCTCAATATCTTTTTTCTCTAGTCTCTTATTTAATTCAAACATGTCGTTTTCAAACGCTTCATTCATCGCCATATGCGATATGTCTTTTTCCTTGAGCTGCTGTCGTAAGTTTGCAATCTTATTTTCAAAATCTCTCTGAGCCACCACGGCCTCATGCTTTATATTTTGCATCATTGAATCGTTTTCTGCGAGCTTTGTGCTGAATTCAATTCTTCTATTATTTAGTGCTTTGACGCTTTCATCGAGATCACGCTTCAATGAATCATAATCCGATTTTGCTTCTGAGTGTTGTTGGTCAACCTTATGCTTCAAAGAATCGATTTCCTTCTCTTTTTCCTCTATTAGTGCTTTGTTGCTAGAACGTTCATTTTCTAGCTTTGAAATCTGACCAGCAAATAGGAGGTGCTTCTCTTCCAAACGTGCTTTCGCTATTTTCAGCTCATTATTACTTGAGCGCAAAACGTGCACATCTTTTGTTAAACTTTCAATATTGTGCCTTAAATCCGTTATTTCAGTATTAGACCCAGTTTTTAATTCCAGCAACTCCTCTGTTGCATCAGCCAATTTTTTCTTGCAGTCGATTAATGCATCCTCGGATTTCTCCAGTTTGAATCTTAAACTATTGTTGCTGGCTACAATTTCCGATTTTTCCTTTTTTTCGTTAACTTTGTAATTATTTGTGTCAATCTTGAATTGATCGTATGCATTTGTGACATTTAGCTTTTCAACTTCAACAATATCTAACTTGCTTTGCAGTTTTGAGGTTTTAACCTTCAGCTCGGAGATTTTATTCTCGTATTTTTCGCCACATTCTTTCAATTGTAACTCTTTCTTTTCTACCAAGGCATCTAAATTTTTTATTGATAATGCTGTACTGCTTTTGAAGTTTTCAAAATTTTTCTGTAGACTGTTTATTTCTTCCGTTTTATTAAGCGCATCATCTTTTTGCATTCTTACTTCATCTTCAATTCTCATTTTTTCCATGCTTACATTATCGTATTTTTTATTCAATTCTCTCAATTCTGCTTTTAATCTACTCTGCTCTTTTTTCCATGCCTCAGCCCTGTTTCTCATTTCTTCGCTTGTTTGTTGTGCCGTATTTGTACCCTCTTTTGCATCCGCCAAAGCTGCAGTCATCATGTCAATTTTATTGTTTAACAACTTGATTTGTCCTTCAAGATTCCCCTTTTCTGTTGCCCAATTAATCTGCGCATGTGTATAT
>LT658574.1:0-21192 GCA_900128575.1 Stramenopiles sp. TOSAG41-1
AAAATAAATATTATTATTATTAGAAAATAATATTAGTAATGTCTAAGAGTAGACTATGATAGGAAGTGAATGTTTTTCTTGTTCTTCCAGTAGTTTCACTTCAATCTTTTGGAACCTTTCAGAGTAAGGCAAAAGGTCGTACTGTTCACGCACTATGATCTACATTGGCTAACTATGAATTGGCTAACTGAATGTATGCTTTATTAATGTTAGGCTAGCAGCTAGTGTAAGTGGTAGCTGTTTTTTTTGGTGGGAACTGCTAGCTATTTGCCAGTGGCTGATTATTCGTTCAAAAATTGCACTAGCCAGCATTGGTGGTAGCTACCACTTCTTTGTTTAATTTTATTGTGATGATAGCAGTAATTACAACACTCGCTCGACAAGTAAAGTATCTTTCTGGGGTAGCAATCATTGAAAAACATTACACTACCGCTGTTCGTACTGTAACAAACGAAACAATACTATTAAAATATTTTATTATTATCACCACCACCACACCACCACGTCGTCTATTTTTTTTTGATTCATCAATTATTATCTGCTGCTGCTGCTGTTGTTGTTATTTTATTATATATTACATTCATTGTGTTGTTGCATGCGATGATGATAATAATGGAGGATTCTGCCTGCCCCTCCACCGCTGTCGAAAGCATTCCACAACCACAATTCAGTTGCTTTTGCACCGTCAATACGCTGAAAGAGTTGGGGGGAATCGTTATTGCATGCTGATACGCGTGTTACATTAGGCCTCTTTCCAACATGTCGCACAGGACGCCCCTTTTGTCAAACGGTTCCGGGCAAAGGACGCCGACGGCTAGCGACGAGTTTATCTTGGCCATTATTGAGGATATGGTCACGACTCAAAAACTCGATCTGGAAGATAAGAGAACTTTTGAAAGGAAGCTAAGTGAACAGATCAAGGAAAAGTGTACAAAAGAGACAGCGCCAAAAACTGTAGCAAAGCTGAAAAATTTTAGCGCATTTGATGCCAAATTACGCATAAGGTCCTTGCTGAAGAAAGGCCTTATGACACCGCAAGGCATCTCTACTGTAAAAAAGAAAAAAAGTACTGCCGACACTCTGGATACTTCGAACAGTGATGCGCAATCGTTTCGATCAAACAGCACCATAAGTTACGGTGGACAATCAAGAATCTCCTCTAGTTTGGGGCACAATCGCGGGTCCGTGCGGGCGAACATTACAGATGGTGGCGGCTCGACTTCGCATGCAAGACACCGCAGCAACAACACTAGAAGACTTTCTTCACTACGTTCCTCTGCGCTTGCAAGTAACAACAATAATGGTCCTTCTGGCTCATCCGGGTCAAGTGCAGTGAATTTTACGTCTCCATCAAGCCATTCGAATAGACGCTTAAATGGAATTAGCAAAAACGCAGAGGTTTTGAAGGGCATATCGCCTTCAGATAGTTTTGATACCCCTGCAGTTCCTATCGGAAACACTGATCTTGCCATCAAGAAAATCGATTTCGGTACTGCTCAACATAAAGCTCGCGGTAGTAGTGATGGCTCAAATAGTCTTCGATCCGTTGGTGACGTAGGCTTTGAAACTATGTTCAACAATAGTGCACGCGATTCCAAAATTCAAGAGGAAATTGGGGATGCACAAAATATTCATACGCTTACTAATGTCAATGAAAAAAAGAAGAAGAAAGCCCAACGCGACGGCAATGCATCGATGAAATTAGCTCGAACCATTTTTCGCCCACAGCACCCATTGTACAAATCGTTTAAGAAATGCCAACATACGTTGCGAATACAACTGTCCCAGCCATACTTGCCTGATACAAGCGCCCTTGTCGGCATTGACAAGCAACGCTTGGAAGTGAAGCGCCTACTGGAAAGGACCCTAGTTGATGCAGAAAATAATTCTGTCTTGCTTGTTGGCGCACGCGGTGGTGGAAAAAGTCTCATTGTAGAACATGTGCTACATGGAATGAAAAAGAAGTTTTCTGGGACGCCAAAAAAGTCTGCCAAGAAAAGAAAAAGAGGTTCTGCCAGCGCCAGCGCCAGTAGTGTCTTGGTTGAAGATTTGGTGACTGAAGATAAATTACTTAGCGGAAGAAAAAGGTCTATGTTGAACAGAAGTAGAAACGGCAGTGCTAGCAATAGTAGCGTTGCCAGGAGACCTTTATTACTGCACTCGCCTAGAAACAATGAGAGCGTAGATATGAGACAATCATTGAATTGTAGTACTAAAGAAAAGCGTAGAAGCAACAAAAGAAGCCGTGTTACGCATCCACGGATATACTTGATGGGCAAGATACGAAATGATCAGGTAGATTTTGCTCGTATGGTTGAAAAATTTAATGGGGTTTTGTCGAGCTCCATGACCTCGAGCGTGACACACATTGTATTACAAAATCATAAAATTGAGCGTACGCCAGAGTTGCTAGAGAACTTGGCTAAACCCTTCCTTGATCGTGCCGCTCGACGAACAGACCGTCCCGCGTACATAGTAAGTGAAGAGTGGCTGTATGCAAATGTTACCGCAGGATATGTGGTTGACGAAAGCGGTTACGAACCTGAGGACTTGGCTTTCGAAAGGAAATACGGAGTATCGCTGGCAACCGCTATTAGTCGGCGGCGAAATGCAGGTGGCCTTCTGCAGCATTGTTTAGTCTGGATATCCCCAAATGTCCAACCAGGCCGTACTGATCTGCGTCGGGCCATATCCAATGCAGGTGGTGTTCTAATCAATTCATTGCCAAAACCAAACTCACATACAAATAATGGTTTCGTGCCGGCCCCGACAAGAAACTCGCTAGCAGACCTTTCCCCACTTTCCCCTATAGCATACTCGAGTAGGATAAGCAATAAGCGATTGTTAGTCGTATCCACTAAGGAAGATTTAGAGAGTGATAATATGTCTAGTCAGCCTGGAAGGCCTTTGGCCTCGTCGTCTGGCGAAAGTGAAAGCAATATTGGCACTAATACAGCCCCAACAATTATTAGCAACACCATGACAGAGCGTCTGAAAGCCCTTGGGGTAGATTATGTGTACAGGGTTGAAGTTTTGCTTGATGGAATCCTCAAACACCATTTAGCCCTAAATGAACGTTCATTCATGTTGATGTCTTTGAGAGATATTGATGTTGATGCTTATCAAATTATACCCTCTCCCAAATCATTACGTGAAGATCGAAGTGATGGCAGCAAGTTGTCCGCAGATTCCACTAGAATTGATGCTCCTCAAGAGCCTGGCAACCAAGCTACAAAAGATATTGATGATGATGAAAGTCTGTCAAAATATGAAAAAGATCGACTCCGGCGCATTCGTGGAAATCAAGAGTTTTTGGCAACCCTTGGTTTGACATCGGTGCGACGGGAAATTGCCGATGCAATGGGTAAACCACCCTCGCCGAAAGAAATTGATCAAGAACGCAACGAAAATAGCAATAACGAAGAAAAGGAAGACGATGGAAAGGATAATAGTGAAAATGAAGTAAGACGGAATAATGTTGGGCAATTATCATCAACAGCTCCGTTTGTAGTCATTAGATTGAATGGTATGGCTCATGCAGATGAGAAAGTAGCACTGCGTGAAATTAGTCACCAGTTGTTTTTGGACTATGAATCGCATAAAATTGGGTCCAGATCGTTTAGTTTTGCGCACCATTTGCAGCTGCTTCTGGATGTCTTGAGGGAAGCAAAAGGTGTGTGTGTTCCTATTATATTCGTTCTTGACGAGTTTCAAGAGTTTGCTAAAAGAAGTAAACAAACGTTGCTATATACTCTTCTTGACATATTGCAATCTGGCGAAACACAAATGGCTGTAGTTGGTTTAACCGGGAAAATCGACGTTGTAGAATCGCTGGAAAAACGCATTCAGTCCAGGTTCTCCCACAGGCAAATTTTCGTACCCCCAACTTCTTTAGAGGACAAATTGGAGATACTGAAGTCGAGGTTGACTCTACGAAACGAACTGTTAAGCAGCGATAGAAGTGGGATGGCTGCAGGGAATTCTGAGAAGGCTAACGTTAGGCGGATGAGGCGAGGTGGAGGTACGTCAAAAGCTGCAAAGAATTTAATGGATGCGAATATAGCATCTTTTGTCCAACGATGGAATGGTAAAGTTGAGGAATTATTTCGCAACAAGGCACTTTTCGACGCTTTCAGAAAGTACCAGGATTTTGGTCATTCTATGAAGTGGTTTATGAATGTTGCGACAAATGCAGTAACCAAGCTTAACTTTGCACGAACCGAGCGGCAATCTTTTGCACCTCCATTTTTGACACTAAACCATTTCGAGAAGGCATTTGAAAATTATAGTATAGATCGTCGAGAATTGTCGTTCAAATCCCTAAATGTTGTGGAAATGCTTTTGCTAATTTCAATGAGTCATTTAGAAAAGTGTAATTCTATTCCATATAATTTTGAAACAATTTACGAAGAATATGTTAGATTGCTTCGTTTTGAGGACGAAGGTGGTAGCATTGGCGTCTCCACATACACATTTACCAAGAAAATTATGTTCAAAGCCTTTGAACAGCTACTTGCTTTGGGGTTGTGCACAGCTGTTGGAGCCGGCAGTAAAACACGATTTAATGGTTTAATGGCGACACAAAATGCAAGTATCAATCAGTATGACTTACATTATCAAGCTGTACGTCTAATACTGGACTTAAAGCACGTAAAAGAATTGTTCCGGCTAGAGAATCCACATTTACCAACCTTGGTGAAAACCTGGACCCAGAAATGGGTTTGAGATGTAAATTAGGATTTTGATTTTGAGATATCAGTTTAGTACGGTCTTTGCTTTCATCTTATAAATGAAAAAGTTTTTAAATAAAAATAAACTGTAAATTCAAAGTATAAGAGAAGGAAGATTTACATTTGAATTATTTGTCTACAAAATATGAACATATATGGCATGTGTTGTATACCAGTACCACCACTTGAAAAATCATATCCGTACATTTTTAGCTACTCTTCCAGCCTGTGCAAAGCTCTCCCCGGTACAACAATTTTAAACCGGTATGGATTTCTCTGTCCTATTTCCAAGTTTTGAAAATGTTGCAACTCTGTTGCCTTTTTAATCAAACTAATTACCTCGTCTATCTCACCTTTCTCTACCCGCACCTTCATATCTTTCGCGATAACCCAAATTATTCCACAGGCGTTGGACTGTATTTTCTTATCATCTACAAAAGTTTTCATCGCTAAAATTATGACGGGGACTATGCCATTGTCCAAAGCTTGTTGACAATTCGGTGGATGGTCAACTAAATAGTACAAAATATTCAGTCCATGGCCAACAATATCAATGCTTGAAGAAAAAACGTTAATACACTTTATAATCGCTTTTATCGACGATGAACCCCCAATGGCTCCCCTCGCACCATATACCGCGGCACGCAGTGACTGCAACGCAGCAGAAACTTCAGCGCTCACTTCTTCGCTTTCTACGTTATTTTCGTCAGATTTTTCCTCCAATAACTGCGCGAATTCGTCGTAATTCCTATTGCGGAGAGCTGCTATCATTGCTTTACTGGGCAATTGAAAATTATTTTCGCCCGTTGCATTAAGACGAGCAGCCGGAAGGTATGTCGCTGATGGTTATTCTGTGTTGCTCTATCTTTGATGTGATACTCTAGACTGTCTGTTGAGCGGGAGCACAGCAGACAGTCTAAAGGAGGGCATCGAGTACTCTACTACTATCTATTATTATATCTTCTACTCTACAATAATAATATTTTTCAACTATTATTATATGGTATTAATTAATTTTAAAAAAAATAACACATAATAAAATACATTACACTACAGGCAGGTAAGAAAAAATAATAATAAATAGTCTAATGATAATAATAATAATAAATAATAATAGTAGTGCTTATTATTATAGAAGAATATATTACTAAGTGACCAGCTGCACTACTATCGAATGAACCCAAAGAAGTAGGAATGTCAAATAGACGCTCGTAGTCCTTAGTGAAACATTTGTGAATTCCCTTATGAAATGACCTTGAAGCTGCGCGCAACAAAGTGGCTTAAATAAGGAGACATGTATATGTTTTTAAAAGTTTGCTCTTTTTTCGTTTATACCATTTTTAGCCCGTATTTTTCTTTCATTCTTTTCTCTTTGGCAGTCATGACGGATCTTGCAATGTTTTCTGCAACTCCACTTGCACCACCAATTGGAAGTTCGAGAACTTCGTATTTGCTGGTGAAAAGGAATGGCAGAAATCTTGGGCCTTTAAAATAAATCACTACGAAGGCGCGACGACAATAACCAATGCCACCAGCCATCCCAGATGCTATGACAAAGAAGGCAAACACTGTAAAATATAAAATTTGTCGTCTCATCACATAATTTTGATATTTAGCCATGCCTTCGAGAGAGTTTTGCCAATCTTTATGCTCGCCTGAAGCAATAAGATCCCAAATGATAATGATAATGAAGTAGCAAGTAGCAACTACCCACCATAATGGATAAGACTCATCAGCAGTAGTACTAGAAATCTCCTCAAGTTTGTATGATGAAAGTGAATCAGCACGAAGAATTTTTCCACAACAACAGAACGAGGATCTATGCACACTCACTCGTTTGTTGGTTAAAATAAGTTCTTGCGTTTGAATGTCTTTTACTCCTTTCCCTTTCCATCGTTGCAAAATTTGTTCATCATCTTCGTTCAGACCAATTATACCTTCTCCAATATCGTCTTCTGATTTCACGCTTATACCTGGTCCTTTTCCCATGAATACTAAATATTCGCTTAAATTAGACCAACTAAACCATGTACCACCCCAGCGGGAAGTGTCAATTCTAGCAAATACTTTTGGTCTAAAATACTGCAACAATAATAAAGGCAAGTACACTAAAACGAAAATCAATCCGATGATGCCAAGCATTTGGTAAAGCGCAGGTTGTTCGTAACCTTCCATTTCTTTAGACCTTTGTGGCGTTCCCAAGTCAAACAGGAAAAAGATCGTAAGAAACAAACCGACCCAAACCACTATGTTATAAAGTTCGTGGTATATGTATGTGTTTTGTGTTAGAGGGAGTGTAAGTGCATTTTTAAGCGAATGAAATGATTCTTTAGATATATCATGAATTTGGAACTTACTAATATGATAAAAATCATTAAACGGAGCTTTGTCAATATGAACAGCACGAATGTCTTCATGATTGTAAATATTAACCACTGACGCGGTGTTACACTTTCCATATGTAGTTTTCGTTACCGATAGAAGCTGGTTCTCGGTTACACCAATGTATTTTTCATCGGGGCTTGGCATGGTACCAGTATCGTTTTCATACTTAATCAGGCAATTTCTATTGCCATCTTTGTCAACTCCAACGTCTGGAATAACACCCTTGATTTCAACATCACCACCTTCGTTGGTTTCAACACCATTGTCGACTACAACTGCTGCCGGGACAGCACTTTGAATTTCAACAGCATCACTCATATTTTTATAATTCGATTTAGATTTAGATTTAGATTTTGTTTTCTGCTTTCTTGGCTTTGTTTGCTTTGTTTGTTTGTTTCACAAATGAAAGACCGGTGTACTCTGAGACAATACAAATACAAACAATCCGGTTTCTGTACACCAGATTCATTCATAAAAAAAATAAAATGATTAAGAATGAAAAAAAAAAACAAAAAACTAAACACATTTTTTGATAATAATCTTACTATTATTATTGCTAATAAAAAGATTAAGATCGGGGGATGGGTAGTTAGGGGGTGTGGCAAAGTTTTGCCGCGTTGTGCCCACGACGTACTTAGTACTCTAACTCCTGTAGTAATTTTTCAATTTAATTTTTTTTTTTTTTTTCGCGATTTTTTATTTTTTTAATTTATTTTGCTTGCTGCGCGCGTAGTACGTAGTACGTAGCGCCTCCTATTATTTCTGAAATTTATTGGATACGGTTAATTTTTGTAAAAAACTACCACTACTAGCAGCCTATACTAATCCATTGTAATATCATCACTTCCAAGTAATTTAAAAATTTAGTATTATTTTCATTTTTTTATTAATCATATCATCCTGGATTTTAAGCCATTGATGAGGAGGAGCCGTCTAAGATTTTTTCAAGCTCAATATTCGCTGCCCTCCTCCATATTAATGTTCTCGATGAGAAATGGGCTGCCCGGAAGATGCTCTGCACTTCCAGCCAAAAATGACGCAGGCACTACAACGCGCTTGCTTGCACCTGCCTCGGTATGTGTCAAATTGCCCAACTTTGGGCCACTCCATTCAAATGAAATTGGTCTTTCCCCTTCCCCGTATCGCATCCATTCGATTGTTACATTGTAAGGGACGGCGCCAATAGCGGGGACGCTGCCACTTAAAAATTCACCAGCATTTATGTTGCCGTTGATAATCACCTTCCCATTAAATATCATTTTTGCATGCCCACCTAGATGCTTCTCCCCACCAGAAACAATATAAAATGTCCACAAACCATTGTGTGGTGGTATGATCAGTCCACGCCATCGTACCGCGGCGACATCAGCACCTAATTCAGTATCCACGGTCAAATCTTTTCGCTCCATAAATGGTACCGTGCTAAAATCGTGTACGTTGTAATATTGTCCTCTAAGGCCCCCGCCCTCTTCAGTAAGATAGCCTTTGACCAAAGCGACTGAGAGTCGGTATGTGCCGTTGAAAGGTACAATATATTCAGAGCGATATGCCGCTTTTCCTAAATCTTTCATGACTACATGTAATTGGGTTGGTCCATCCAAGCGTACCAAGAAGTTGTCTCCCCCACGGTCTAACCTGTTACCAAACCTATCACGTGCAACTACTGTAAAGTTTGCGGTCCCAAGACTTGTTTTTCCAGGGAGAAGAGCGGGCAAAGACAACCCATTTGCGCCATCTGCGGATAAGACACCACTGCCACCAATATCGCATGATTTTGCAGTGGCGTAACTTGGCGATATGTAAGCCCTAAAGGGACTTGCAATTACATGCTCCTTACCAATCTTTACCGAAATTGAATAATTGCCCCGTTTTGTGGCATTATAAATGCACCTATACAATCCCTTTCGGACATAACGAACTTCCCCTACAGCTCTCGTTGCAAGTATTCCATCATTGTTGTACTCCCTGAATTCTCCTGTGACATTGTAATAGCCTCCAGCAGGCCACTTAAATTCGTCTTCAGTACTTAAAACCTCAAAAGAAAGAGTATCGCCGCTTGTTGATCTATTATTCAAAGCTTTATCCCGCGCTTGCACATAAAATAAAGCGGGAACACCTGCAGTAGCGTGTGAAAGTGCTATACCCCATGCGGAACTTGTTTTTGCTGAAACTGCTCCATCGTTAACATAAACAACGAATGGACTTCCTTCAATTTCCTCGGAGGCAATGCTTTCCCAGACGGCTCTAGGACCAAAATCAGCGTGTACTTTAGCGTGTGCTTTCGTATCCCGTGAAGTTGCTATATGTCTCCCAATTGGTGGCAACAGTGCAATACGAAGTAAGTAGGAACCGGATGCTTTCGGTGTGTACCGAACAAAATACTGTCCATGGGATTCACTAATATGCGCAATTTCAGTTTCATTAAATATAGGAGACAAGGAGCCTATCGGCTGCCTTATCGCCTGTATGTAAAATTTATCAACAACCGTATGCACCTGAGGATTACTAAATACATCTCTCGCTTGTATTGTAAAATAGGTTTCTACATCAGATGTAGCAGTTGATAAGCCTGGACCAACTGCACTACAGTTGTGGCCATTCGTATGGTCTGGAAATATTTCTACAAAATAAGGAGACAGTGCAACATGAACACCCCGTAGCATAACGTTTAAGCGATATTGACCAGCAACTAAAGTCAAATATGACCCATTGTACTGCCCGTCATAACCCATATACGCGGCATCTAAGGTAACGTTTGGAGGTATCTCTGATAAGTCGCTTTTCCCAGCGTTTGGTGCAACACCTTCAAGTGTTACAGCAAAAGTATCCAGCGGTTGATCCGCCGTACGATTATTCCCATAGTGATCTTTGGCTTGGATCGTAAACGGTGATAAATATCCGGCGGTACCTCCGGTGACTAAACCGTTCCAAGTCGACGTGTATGTCGAGGGCCACGTGTCAGAATCGATATGCCTAATAGGAATGATCTCGTTATACATCGAATGATTCAGTAGGTATGGCATTAGCAATGACATGGAAGCATTTGCAGCATTTGGTTCAACGTACGGTTGGAACGGAGAGCCATGGATATGCTTGTTGTCCAACTTCACATGCAGCTTATAATCACCACTAACAAAGGCTGTGTATACAACTTCGTGTCGGCCACCACCAATATAGCTTGTAGTCCCATTATAGCGGTACGTACCGTTTGGCCTATTGTTAGCTTTATGGGGTCCATCGTTTGGATTGTAAACCAGAAAGACTTCAAATTCATCGCCGGGTACACTTTTCAGATTATCATATTCATCTTTGGCTTGTATTGTAAAGCGTTCTTCGATGCCGGCAACGGCATGGTATAAACCTTTTCCTATTGCAGTGCTGTTGTTGCCTTTTGCAGCTCCATCCACTACGTTAACTGTAAAAGGAGACTCAAATATATGTGCACCACTTAGCTTTATATCCAGTTTATTTAATCCAGAATATCGGGGTACGTATGCCAATAGGTACGTTCCATTGTGATAATCTTCAACAACCCGTCCATCCACTATTGATTCATTATGGTAACAAGACATAGATGTTTCATGAGAGCTTAACTCATTTGGGTGATTCCATACCCCTCCGAGCTCAGATTCACAAACTTTTTTCGCGGCATTCGGAAAGTCATTGGTTGGGAACCCACCAGCAGGTGGTGGTATTCTGCCGGTTGGGGTATGTCGAATTGCTGTGGTTAGCAATGGACCGTCGCCTCCACCCCATTCAAATCTTGTATTATAAAATCGATCCCTTACTTCTACCGTAAAATAACACTCTATGCTCGCGGTGCAGAAAGAAAGGCCAGATGCTTCTGCACCTCCTGCAGACGTTGTCTTGGCGTCCGCATATGTCGAATTTACCTCGATAGTCCATGGTGATGAACCAAGAAAAGCGCTGTACGTATCATACATTTTTGGTTTATTGTATTCTTCTAAGCGTCCTTTGTTTGCTACATGATACGAATTTACCTTCACCTCAAGCCTAATATTTTTTCCCGTGCGCCTCGGTACATATGTAATGCTATAATTTCCCTCTTGGTCGTATCCATACAATTTTTCTACTTTTCCTGGGTATATTTCTTGGTGCTCTGAGTGATAAGCCTTCGCAAAAAAGTACGAGGTATCATCGTGGAATTCACGCACATTTCTCAGGTGGTCTCGAACACGAATGGTGAACACGTGGGGTTCCCCAGCAACACCATAGTACAGACCCTCCCCAAACGCATCACAGGCCAATCCGTTTGGCAATGCTTCATGTACAGAAATAGGAAATGGAGAGCCGCGAATGTGCTTCCAGGTAGCTTCCAAGTTAGTTTGGCTATGGTTTCGCTCTAAAAATTTGACGTCCATACTCCAATTTCCACTATTGAACACGCGATACGATATTTTAAAAACTCCAGCTTCCTTATCAAATACGGAGGAGGACGCATGCACTGTACCATTGCTAATGCCATTGCCATCGTGCGACACCAAAGTTAACTCGATATGAAACTGGTCATATTCTGCATGGTATAATCTGGGGTTTCCGCGGATATCCCTGGGGTGTATTGTAAAATATGCGTAATCACCGGCTGTGACCTCAACCAAGCCTTTTCCAGAGGCGATTGTTTCAGAAGCTACTGTCAAATCCGGTTGAACAAGCATTCGAAATGGCGACCCGTGTATATGCCGTACTTGAAATAAATTTCTAGATGGCACAACTTGCTTCGCAACATCGGCTTGATCAACTGCACTACTCCAACCCAGACGAATGCTGGCTCGTCCGCGAAGTTCTCTGTACTCAACACGTATATCGTGGTAATGTCCGCCAGTCAAAGGCACCACGCCAGTAGTTTCATTGCACGGGGGCATTTCATCAAATGTTGATGGTGCGCTTACAATACCGTGGACAGAATGAGCCTTGTATGGAAATCGGGTATCCGCGCAGTCCCAGGTATCGATGATCAGGTCCCCATCGATCCATAGGCGTGCATTATCGTCGGCTAGTATATGAAAGCTGTAATCGTAAGTCCCAGTCGCATGTTTCGGCAATATCTTTCCATGCCACCGTATCGAAATAAAATCTGTCCCAAGTCTGGTCACAGGACCCTCGCCCCATGTGAAGTTCAAGACAGCGTCTACTCGTGTAATCAGTGGTTCGCCTTGAAAGTATGAATTTTCGAAGTATTCCCCAATTAAACCACCGTCGTTGTCTTTCCATAAATGACGGACAACTAAAGAAAAATTCCCGCTTCGTGGGGGGTTGTAGATACAGTGATGAGTTCCCCCAACGTGTTCATGCAGGCCTTGGTTACCATCCGACTGTCTTTCGTGGCGATCGAAAGGGATGTCACCGTCTCTGTGGGTGTGATTGGCATCTACTGGTATCGGTACACACATTCCTTCTGATAAGACTGGAGCAACACGGGCATAAGGTGAGTTGATTCCTAACTGTCTAGCGGTTCGCCCTTCCCCTGGCATAACATGTGTCCCTTCTGTACCCCGCGGATTGTGACCATTCGGTCCTGTGTTATCAATTTCTCGGTCTGTATCCCAGATTTCGTACCAAAACATATCTCTGTCATCGATTCCCTCTCGTTTCTCACCCAAATAATTTCGTGGTGTAACTTCAACATAATTGTTGACATAAGCAACAGGGTCATAATTGATCCCAGCCCCAGTCGCAGTCGTTTGTGGGGGAACTGTGGACTCGTAATCATCATCAATAATTGTTACGATGGTTTTACTTTGTGGTCCAAGCATAGCACCATCGGATGGGTTGCTGAGCCCTATTACGAAGGTTTCGTTCATTTCTCTATCAACATCGCCATGTATTGTTATAAAAAATTGCAGCCTGATGACACCTGGTGGGAACGTTAAACGTTGAGAGCTAGTGTATGGAGCAGTGGCTGTAACATCTGCAGTTGAAGCATCACTGTCGTAAATGAAGGCGTAGTCACAACTAACCTCACCAACACCACCACCGGTTCTGCGGACGGTAACACTCAGGTTACGGTTAGATTCGCTTACACTGTACTCAGGAGAGTTAAAAGATATTGTACCACCATGTCCACAGTAACGATGAGACGTTTGAACTGGAGAGCAGTGGAATTGTGTGTCAAAAACTAAGCCCTGTGCGCAATTGACTGTCAACTCATTCAAGGGCAGTGGAGTATCTATGACTAAAAAAGGCTCTGCTTCGTCAAACGCCTCCGGTCGTTGTGAGCCAAATGGCAACGTAATTGATAGTTCACGAATAAATTCCTCCAATGGCTGTTCTGGGTCCCAACGCCTTCTGCCAGAACGCCGAATACTCTTTAGTATAGGGTCGGCACATGAGATGCAGCCCTCAGTTTCTGTACATAATACACAACGGGGATCAAATGCTGTACACAATGCACAGGTTTCATTTTTGCCAGTGCTTGGGTTGTAGAAAGGTTCGGCTTTCACGTAGTAGCCCTCTTTGCAACGAATACATTGCGTGTCGTCGCACTGCTCACACAGTGGATCGTATTGGTTACAAATCGGCATGGCACAATCATCCCCAATACGCCAAGGCTCACACTTGCACTTTCCCGTTTCAAAGTTGCACTTACCACCACCGGAGCAATCATTAGGACATCTCTTTTTCTGTACACAAGAGTATCCAGCCGCTCCCCCAGTATATGATATATAGTGGGTTGGTCTGCAAGCGCTGCAATCCAACCCGGTGTAGCCACCACCACAAAAGCAAGCACCACTTCGTCTATCACAATATCCAAAAGCTTTGTCGGTACAATAGTACATACCATCCAGAGGGCCAATCATTCCAGGACAGTTCTGACGACCGTTTACGCCAGTAAAACGTAAAGGTTGATCAGGCGACAAAGGATTACCAGGGTTGACGGGGTACCTACGCGGATCAGAGGGCTCACCATAATAACCTGTAAAACCCTGAGCGTAAGGAGAAAAAGTACCACGGATAATTGGACTATCAGGAGGAATATATTGATACGCGCTCACTTGGCCAAGATAAGTAGCGGTGAAAAATGCGAAAAAAAACAATAAGACAATTGTTGGCAAAGCAGAAATTGGTGCCGTAAAGTGGAGCATCGTGCTGAAGTTATATTTTGCCAAAGTGGCCAATCTGCTGACGATGAAATCAAGGCCGAGGGCAAGCTGTCGTGGAAAGGTGTAGTTTCTAACGTCGCGGGGTCTAGTTCGCTCGACCAAATTAATCGGCCCAACAACCGCGATATAATAGTAAACAACGCTTCTCTTTCTTCCAGAAGATGATGGTTTTTTTTTCCCATTCTTGTTGTTAATATTGCTGCTGCTGTGTAATAATAATAATGAATCCGTCATGACGTTATTGTTGATGATACATTATGATGAATGATGGCTGTTTGTTGAATTAATTGTCTGCAATGCAACAAACAGACGACTGAAGTGGAGAAGACACCAATCTGATGAACGGCATATTCCCTATCATAGTCAAGCACGATCGTTCGTAGTGTAATAGTGTATAGGCATTTAAATGGTAGACTCTGTAGTATACAAAACCGATTTGAATGTCTTGCTTCTTTGTTGTGTTTGATCTGAATGGTTTTGTTTTGTTTCGTCCAATTGCAAGGCTGGGTTGGCAAGGTCGAGGTCACCTAGGACAAGTATGTGTCTTAATGTACTAATAATGTACTTGAAGGTTGGTAGAAGAGGAAAGGAGCATACCGCTTTATTATTGTTACATGATGATGTCGTCTAATATAACTCTGTATCATAGACGGCGATTAGGACCTATTACAAATTTTAAATAAAACCACTTCACATTGATAACCAATAGCATTTATAATATTTTATTATGCTCTGCTAGCAATCGATATTATTATTTTTTACTACGGTATGATGATAAATGGTGGCAAAGGCACCTTAACCTACACTATTATTATTACTACTCTCCTCTTCCTGTACATCTATAACAACTAATAATAATATCTTCTTCATTATTTGCCTCCACTGTATCTCTACTACTATATATCTTTTTTTTTTTCTTCTTCTTCTTCTTCTTTTCTTTCTTCAGTCCGACGACCGACGGTAGTACTTTCACCGTAGAAGTGCTTCACCACTACCGCAGGCACTTTCCACTGAATGCAAAAAGAAAATATATAGCTAGAGCGTAATTCAAGCCTTATCAACATAACATGAGCATGCCAGATAGATTTGAAACTGAGCTGACGAAGAAATTGGGAATTCGCTACCCGATAATGTGCGCTGGTATGGGGCATGTTACCGGTTCTGAGCTATGCTCGGCTGTGTCGAACGCTGGAGGCATTGGGACTATTGGTGCGATTGGAATGTCCCCAGAGGGCTGCCGGCAAGAGATAAGACGACTCAAAAAAATGCTGCGTCCCGGCAACTCCATTGCAGGAACCGTGCCATTTGGCCTCGACTTGCTACTACCGAAAGTAGGGGGCAACGCACGTAAAACAAACAAGGACTACACTGGCGGTCAACTGGGTGCCTTCGTTGATGTTATGATCGAAGAGTCAGTTCCTTTATTTGTATGTGCTGTTGGGGTTCCTCCTCAGTGGGTCGTAGACAAACTACATGATCATGGAATTGTCGTTATGAATATGGCTGGAGCCCCAAAGCACGTAAAAAAAGCACTATCGCTTGGTGTCGACATAATTTGTGCAACGGGCGGCGAAGGCGGTGCGCACAGCGGCGACATTTCCACTTTAGTGCTTGTTCCACAATGTGCGGATATGTGCAAAGGCAGAGCAATTCTCGTTGGTGGCGGTGGCATTTTTGATGGTAGAGGAATAGCAGCGTGCATGGCTCTTGGTGCTGAGGGGGTGTGGATTGGTACTAGATTTCTCTCCAGCTTCGAAGCGAACTGTAATAGGGGATGGCATAAAGCCATCCTGAAGGCTGGCTCAAACGACACGCGACGTATAGAAATTTACACGGGTAGACCACTTCGCGTAATCAAGAACAAGTATAATGACAAGTGGGCAAAGCAGGAGAGCAAGATGCGCTCTCTACTTGCAAAAGGCATTATTCCAATCCAACAGGCTATGAAGGAGGGTGAAGTGGATCCAAAAACATACTTTGGTGGACCACTAAGCAGGCATGGTCAAGGTATCGGCAAACGGCCTGAACCCGGATTTTGGAACGATGTTCGTGATGATAAAATGTGGAACGAAGATGTTGACTGTGCCCAAGCAGGACAAGCTGTTGGTGGTATAAACTCTGTACTACCAGCTGCTGCACTAGTAAAATCGATGATGGAAGAGCTAGCAACATGTTTGCAAAAGTTGGGCAAATTTGGAAATCAAGTTCCAGACAACCCAAAATTTGATGTCGGAAAAATACCAGATGCTATACCCTTGACGTTATCCAGCCTCTAGCTTAATGTGTGTATGTGCTGCAGTATTTTTATATTTTAGAAAAATATTGATCTTGTTTAAAGCGAATCTTAACTGTAATTTAAAATGTTTTGAAGGTTACTAAGAGACCCAGCTACTCTATCCAACGAACCTAAAAAGTACCAACAGTATTTTTTAGAACTGCTCATAACAATGTTGGATCAATCATGTCTTCGAGCACCTCGTGATCCCCTCCTCCAACCTCACATTGTGTTGGCCAGATGCTATCCTCTTCTATAAACATTTCACCACACCATTTACAACATGTCAGTGTGAATATGCTACCAGTATTAACATCCCATTTCCTGTTTTTATCCAGTGATCTCCATACCTCACTAGATTTCGTTCCACTAACGCGTAGTTTACACCGCATTCGATTGTTTTTATCTGGTTGGAAAACGCGTCGGAGCATTTTTGTTAATACCCTTTCTCTCCCTAGTTCAGCGCTTGCAGCTTGTGCTTTTCTCTTCCACTTAGAAACCACACCTTCTAAGTCGTGCTCTTTTTTTGTTCGAACCAATGCTTTAAGCTTTGCACTATCCAACATGCTCCATGCCATATCACGCATTTCTTGGATTTGAAAGCGTATTGCCTGCCATCTTCTTCTGTACTCGTCTGTTGTTTCGGTTCTCGGGTCTTTATCGACTTCGGCATTGATCTTTTCCAAAAATTGTGCAGCGTGGTTCGCTATTTTTTTCACAGCATTGTCAATACTGGAAGGCATTTTGCTTAATTCTTTCACTTGCCACTCGTGTAACTGTATTCTATAATCGGCTATTTCCTGATTTGCCTTGTCAACCTGTCGCTTGTATTGTAGTGCGCTCGCGTTAGAGCTCACTATCATCTCTTCTATTTCTTTATCGAAATCCAACTTCATTTGCTTCTTTTCTTCCTCCATTTCCAATACTTTTGCTTCCAGTTGCCCATTTCGATAAACTGTGCGTCGCAGAACATCGCTTTCCCTACCCTTGCGCTGTTCAATGATTGCTTTTTCGCCAATTACAGTTGATAGTTTTTCGTTCAATTTCGACATTGCTTTTTCTCTCCTTTCAACTTTTTTCAAAGCTTTGTCGCGTTGATGTGTCATGTCTTTCAATTTGTCTTTCAGGTCTTCTGCAATATCTGATAGCCGCTTCTGCTCTTTTATAGCGGCCTTCTTTTCTCTCTCAGCTAACTGCATATTCCTAACAGCGCTTGACTTCATTACCTCAAAGTCTTTTAGTTTTTTTACAGCTTTCTTCATTTCAGTTCTATAATCCAGAGCCATTCTCTTCGTTTCAAAAACTTTCCTTGCCTCTTCTTTTAATGCATCTTGCAGTTCTGATATTACTTGATCTTTTTCAAAAACTTTACGATGCAATAATTCAGCTAGCTGTGTTGGTTCTATTTTGAAAGTTTGTTCAAAGACTCTAAGGGTCAGCTGTAGTGCGTTCAGCAAATCACCCTCCTCTATAAACAGTTTATTTGCAGCAAGCCAAGCATCAAATTTGATGGCAAACGGGTTGACTGGTTCTTTCTTCTTCTTCTTCCTCTTTTTCTTTTTCTTTTTTGATTTATCTCCATGTCTTCCACGGCTCATACTACGACTGGGCGACCCCCTTGACGATACCGAGGAGCCTCTCCTGTCCCTGCTACCGCCCCTGCTGGGAGATTTGGAAGAACTTTGCCCCCTTTTCCTAGAGGCACGCATGTTACTTCGCATTAATTCTTTATGTCGGTCGGCACCGGGAGTTGGTCTACTAGATCGACTGGGTGATCTTGACGCCGAGATAGATCTGCCATACGTACCACGGGTGGGAGATTTGGATGCCGACGTTGATGCATCTCTTTTTCGCCGTCGCCCACGCTTTCTTTTTTTCTTTTTCTTTTCTGGGGGCTTCAGCCAGTCAAAAGTTAACTCTGCCATCGCAATAAGCATTTCACGCGACATTTCGCCTTCCTCTTCTTCTTGTATTTCTGCTAACTCACCGCCATTTCCTAGATCATCTCCGACTTCTTGATGAGAGATGTCGACATCAGATGCTCCATTATCGTTGGCTGAGTTGGGAAAAGGTGGTCTAGAGTCAACATTTTTGGCTTGAGCAGAAGTTAGAACATATTTGCTGCTGGTCACGTTCCGCGGGCCAGTTGGTGATGTTGCTGACATAGGTACACCCAACTAACAGGAAATATATATGGGTGGTAAAGAATGGAAGGAATGTACCAGCCAAGTCAGCTAAGACGTGAGGTTTCGTGTTTGTCCGGATTCTGCCACACACGGCGACTCTGGTAAGCAAACGCTGTTGGTATAATTTCATCATCCTATTATTATCTTCTTTGTTGGATGATGATGATAATAATAATATAATAAATAAATGCAGTATATAATAATAATAACACCACACACACAAGAGAAGTAAAAAGAAGTGCAGTGTGTGTTGCTGTGGTCTCTTCTTCTACTTTAACTTCTTATATTCTTTTTTATTCTTGCTTTTTTTTTATATTTTTTTTTTTTGCGCGATGATGAATGTGTGGTAATATGATATAATTATGATGGAAGTAAGTACCCTGTAACGTATTTCTACGACTGCTTTTACTAATCTGTATTCTTCGTTCTTAGTTTTTTTGAGAATGATCTCCACAGTCCTCTGCTGTGTGCATTCTTCCTTTTTTTTGTAATCCATTTATCGAACAAAAAAAGGCTGCCAGTCTTTATTTTGCAGTGCAGCCGTAGAGTTTTACTACTCAATACTAGGTGCTAATACTCTGTGATAGTAATTAAAAGAGCTAGCCCTGGTTGCTGTACTTCAACTGTGACTTTGGGTACTCTGAGGTAGAAAGTCCTATTTAGTAGCCAATGGTGTGATGATCTCAGATGATTATTCTCTTTGTTGTTCTTCATCTCGTTGATTGTGGTGACTTTGGCTTCCTTCGACACTTCAACTTTTTTTGCATACTACTGTGTGTTCCGTGTCTTCGCTCATAGTGTTGCTATTATTTCTCTCACTTCTATTTTCTTTTTATGTATTTGTTGTGTTTTTTTTTTATTTTGTTATTACTTTAGTACATTTTTTCCTTCTTCTTTCCTATTATTTTGTTGTGTATTATTATATTCTAGTATTAATTTTTCTTATTACTATTACATTATTATTATTATTGTTAATAATCATATATGTATTACTCGCCGTGTGTCGTAGTTTGCGTACGAACGAATATCGATACTGGCCCCCCTCACTCATTTATGCTTGTACCTAACCCAGTACACCCATAGCAATTCGGTAACAGCCTAATTATACTGAAAACTTCGATCAAAATGAATGGGATGCCAATGCCGCCGAGCAAAAATGGATGCTCTGCTGCCATGATGAACATGCAGTTTCATCAAAACGTGAATGATCCTTTGCTCTTCGCATCACTCTATACCTGTTCTACTTTTTGGTACATTGTTTTGTGTGGGTTGGTGATAATGATAGGTGTATGCAATGAATATGCCAAATTGCATAGGCGGCGAATGCTCAAGAAGAGGAACGGAATAAGAGATAGTCCAACCCTTGATCCTTTAATTACAAATAAAGCTGGAAGCAAAAAGTCGTCGAAAGACAAAGGGGCCGTTACGGTGTTAACATTTTTCACTTTGACAGTCGACTATTTACTGATGCTTGTTGTTATGACTTTTAATTATGGTTATTTTTTTGCCACAATTCTTGGATTAGTGTTGGGAAAATATTTGTTTTCATTCGATGATGAATCTGACTCTGCAGAAGGAAGGCAGTTGAGTGATGCCCCCTGTTGCTGAGCGGCTAGTGATATTAATGAACCTGTATAACTTTTGTCAGAGTTGCAAGTCGAACATTCGCCCTTTCGCAACGGGAGCACTCAGATATCAGCTTAATCGCCTAAAAGAAGCAAAAGACAACAAAATCGGGACGTTTGCCACAGTTGCTTGGTTTACAGAGTTTCTAAAAAGTAACGCATAAGGCACTCTGCCCTGATACATTGCTGTAAGGTAGATGACGAGTAAAGTAATGATATAGCGAAATTGAAATTTCCTAAATAAATAAAGATAAGTTCAAATCGTCGTGGTTACAGATACAACAACATATTCATGTGAGCCAAGTTTTGGAACAAAGGTCAAGTTTTATAAAATAAAGTCGGCAGCCGGTGATTTAGCTTCGGCATTTGCGATTATTTTGTACACACTTGCTTCATGAAGAAGTGTTAAGCGTGAGGAAATTACACAAATTAAAAACCAAGTATAAAGAGAAAGAGAGAAGAGCAGAAAAAAAGAAGAAGAAGAGTTCGTGTTGTTTGTCATGGGTGGGGGAGGAGAGAAGAAGGAAAAGGGAAAGTGAAAGGTGAAAGAAGAGCGAAAAAAAAGAAAGCCAGGATAAGGAGAAGTTGTTATTGTTGTTATTGTTGTTTTGCTGCTTGTTTTTTTTGTTAGTTATTGATGTATAATTTTTTTTGATGAAATTATTAATAATAATACTCTGTAATAATAATTGAAATAATACTAGCTACAGCATAAGCAGCAGAGAATATTATTATAAAAAAATCATAGTCTACTATATAAACTACTACACCCTGTAGCATAGTTGTGGAGGAGAGGTGAGAGGCAACAATTTGAAGAAATTGAAACTACTTTAACTTTCAAGTTGCATTGGTGCTGATTGGACAGTATTC